>DWJZ01005153.1:0-14412 GCA_018249125.1 Asbolis capucinus | reverse complement strand
ACACTCTTTCACGCAAAAACTACTGAACAAAATTTTATAAAATTCAGCACAGACGTATATCTGGAATAACACATAGGCCACTTCTTAACAACACTCCACGCTAGTGAAGTGTGTTTAACACATACATATTCTAATTTTAAATGAAAATATGAATATTCTATTTTAAAAATATGGGACAAAGAAATTAGGATGAGTAATAAGATTGTAGCGTTTTAAAATGTATCAGCGTTATGTATGCAAATTTGAACAACTGCCGTAGCTAATGGCCTTTATGTGCAGCATGAAATAAAATTTAATAGCATCTGTCTTTCCAACGGTTACATTCTGATATGAAAGTAATAAATGTACAGTTTTTTCCTCTTTTAGTAACTGTCTAACCTGCTTAGGAAAGTTGCAAATATTCTTCAAATACAACATTAATCTGCCTTGGAGCAAAGTACTGGAATAAGCTCTGTGCTTTCTGAAGCATAAAGAAAAATAGCACAGATTTGAACAGATACTTGATATACATACAGATGAACTAACACACAGATACATACATACAGATGAACTATAAACAATTCATAATTTTAAAAATACAGTGGCGCTGCTGGAGTTCATTAAATATTTTATTGTGCTGGTGTGGGTGTAGGTTACGGTAACAGGTCGCGAGTTCAATTGTTTTCCCCAATCTCAAATAATAGAATAAGTAAAAGAACGGTTAGAAGGCTTTTTGTTTTGTTTTTTCGTCCTTTTATGCATGTTAATCTCAAAAACCACGGATCCGATTTGGATGTGGTTTCCACTTGTGATGTATCGGTTATTTAAACTATCCCTTCTACCTATTAGATATACCAAAGCGAATCGTAATAAATTACTCGTATACCACGAAAAACAGAGAATTGATTTATTAATTTTTTTTATGAATCAATAGTTAAAAACTAAACTATAATTTTTTTACACAACTCACACACGGCCGTCTGACCCCAAACTAAGCGTTATCTTGTACTATGGTGATCAGACTACTGATATACACATACATATACATATTTTTATATACATACTTATCTAGATATTTACACCCAGATACACAGAACAAACATTTTTGCTCATCACAGAAAAGTTTGACCTGGGTGGGAATCGAACCCACGACCTTCGGCCTTGCAGTCAGGTTCACTAACCATTAGACCAACGGGCCTGTCCGTTTTAAATGCAAACGGGTACTCACGAGACTAATAAAAAGATCGCGAGTACCTGTTTGCGTTTAAAATGTTTAGTATCCGCGACGATTTCAGTCTACTTAACTAAAGTTAAGTTAAAAACTAAATCCAACAAATTACAACACATTTACTGCATTGTACTCCCGTTAGCTCAGTAAGTTGATGGGCGATAGTTGGTTGTACGTTGTTTGGACGTTGGTATTTTGAAAGGGAGGTCCTGAGTTGATATCCTGTGTCGCGCACATCTAATTTTCAAAGTTAAGTGCCTATCAGGAATTGATTATCACTTTCTACGGCGAAGTAAACCTCATGAGGAAGCATGCACTCCTGAGAGTTCTTCATAAAGTTCACGATGGTGTGAAGTCGAATGTTACTTAGTAAGCGTAACATCTGCTTATAAAGTATATCAAAACGAAATAGAAGCTATAATGCATTATTAAATTTTTGGCCCAATGTACGCTCCCTGGAGAACTCCTTATTATTCAACCATCACGCCTTCCAGCGGGATGGAGTAGGAATACGTTTATGTAAATAGCTATTATGTGTGTGAATAGATTCTCTCTTCCATTTGCGATATAACGAAACAGATCTCCAGAGGTATTAGCTAATATTAGAACTGTAAGGACTGTTATGAAGTTTAATAAAGTTCGTATCAAAATGGAATGAACAAAAAATATTGTAACGGAGAACGCATTAAAAGTCTACTGAGTTTCATAGGATAATAAGGAACAAAATAAGGAGAAATATTACCTAGCCTACTATCAAGTGTTTTAAATTCATACTAAGAATAAAGAGAAAAGTTTTTTATGTTTGTAATGAATAAACTCAAAAAGTACTAAATCGATTTAAAAAGTTATTACACCATTAGAATGCTACATTATGAATGCCACTGAGTGACATAGGCTGTATAAAAATCTATAAAAAACAGTATAATATATAAAGATAATAAAACGATGAACCAGCGGGCGCTCGGGCACTCTGGTGGCGGGGCGCGTGGTAAGCGGAGTGCGGGGCATACGAAAATGTATTAAATGAACTGCATCATATTTTCGCAAGAAATTCACATATGGCATATGGCAGCATTTTGACCACCACCCACCACCACGACCACGCGGACGAAGTTTTTGACAAAAGCTAGTTTATTAATAAACTTAATAGAATAACGGAGTAACAGTTAATTTCAAATATTAATTAAAACTGTTGCATTATCATTTCTGTCAAAAACGACATTTCTAAGTTTCCTTAAAACTAGATTCAGTCTAATTTGAAACCCCGTCTCTGTGTCCATTGTCCATACATCTGTCAATATATCGGCAAACCCTTAGTACTACAAAAATGTAATATAAAACAAATATTTATCAAGGTAAGCAAGTGGTGGCTCCCCTAATGGTTTAACTATGGGTAATTTTATTTAGGGATTCACATACGAAATATAAAACTTTGGTTGATGAGTTATTCTACAAGTATTTCCATAGTTCCATACATTAATCTTGATAACTGTGGCATGCACATAGCTGATATCTTAAAGCCATTGGGCTTCTCACACAATTTTTTTAACAAAACATTATTGTGATGAGTAGACGGACAGCCCACGTCAACTTTTTTCATTCCTCAGTGTAGATTACCCAAGCGGACCCGACGTTAATGAGCACATTAATTATTTTGTCGAGTATGACGTTAATTGGCGTTGGATTTTTGTAACGTTCATTGTTATTCATTGTTACAATACTTAATTATCATGTTACTAGAAATATTCATGATATTTCAGCTTAGGAGGTCACTATAAAAAAACAAAATGGAGAACAAGTACTACCAAAATAATCTTTGAAGAGAAGAGAAAAAAATTTGAAAAGAGAAGAGAAATTCTGTATGAGTACCAATTGGCAGTCAGATAAACTATTTTAAAATAATTTTTGAAGAGAAGAGAAAAACATTTGAGAAGAGAAAAAGAGAAATTCTTTTCGAGTACTATCGGGCAGTCAAATAAACTATTCTATATACAGAAACATTAAAACGAAGGAATAATCATTTAACAAACAATTTCCGTACCAAATGCATAGACAATTAACATTTTGCGTCCAGATAACATAAGTGGGGAACACAATGTAAAGAGGTGAGGCGCTGCGCTATAAATTTCGAACCTTGTTTAATAACCAAAAAGAACTTCATTATTTTTACATCTCCGTCACTATCATCGAACGTAAAAATAATTTCACGCTCCGTTTTAGTTAAGGGGTGTCAGCCATGTCGGTGGAAAATGGTGCATGAGTACAGCGAAGGTTAACTTTGTTGGATAAAAAGCTTTATTAAGTTCAACGAGAGGAGTTGAGGGTAATAAACTTAAGAGCACCGTAATCATCATACCTGACCACAATGATACTCCATAAGTATAAGGCAAAATTAATTAAAGTAAAGAAACTAGTAGTGATTACAGAATTCTAAGCCTTTCAAAATCTTTTGGTTCATCAAATCCAAATTATAAAGTACATTCGTTTTCGTTACCATATAGTAAAGAAAAGATTAGACGCTAATGAAGATGGTCGTCTGAACTTAATTGGAAAAATGATTTTAAAAGAAATATGCAACATGTATAGTTTTATAAACTTGATTATGAATTTAGGACATATATTTTCATTATTTTATACTTAAGAGCCTAGAACCATCAATATTAATTCATCGCTTATATATGTAGTATTGAATTTTGGGAATTTCATACAGAGCCTAGCTGCATCGTTAAGGTACAATTTCATAGAAAATACATCAAATTTCAATATAGTTTACTATTAACACTTTGCCATTACATGTTATCTGAAACAAATTTTGTATGTTAGACTCTGTTATGCATAAATTAATATCCATCGTTGCCTCTGTCGAAGCAGATGTCATCTCGTTTATTCCTTTGACATTTGCTGCATTCTACAGAACCATACCTTAAGGCGCGTTTGATACGACACGCGTGGTTAAACTTGGAATTCTTTCCTTCTGTGGAGTTGAATACTTACGGACGAATGGTGTGGAATTTTCAATGTATTCTATCTCATAACATGTAAGGCCGTTTTAATCTTCAGCGGAATACTTTATAGCCTCCCCCATTGTTGAATCCGAAATCGGCTTTTGTGGAGAATTTATCTTCTCTTTGAGACTTGCGAGTTTAACGTACTTAACCCTTTGAAACTAACTTTACAATATTCTTGTAATCGTAGTTGTGAATATGTCTTGTTTTATGTAGGCTTGTTACTGAGCTTATTTATAAACAGCATTTCACACCCTCTACAGAGGTTTTCGACTAAGTTAATGTATCTTTAGTACATTAAGTTAATGTATCTTTAGTACATTAACTTAGTTAATGTACCAAACATATCTTAGACTTTTCTCTATAATAAATGCCTACTAATGAGGCGTTTCCTCGTAACACAGCTGGACTAAAGCATCCATCACGCTACACCAATGGTGATTGCTGAAAGAAGTTGTCCCACTTGATCGGACGTGGTTTGAAAAAGCATTTGCTAAGATAAGATATACATATTTAGCTCCACTAGATATTAAACTATACTTTACTTTAAATAACCAACTATCTCCTCCAATTTAGCGTAACTGTTGAAGTGCGAGTTTTGTTAAAATAACTCTCTAGCGGAATGAATACGGAAGTTTCTACGATTAAATTTCATTTCACCATTTCAACTACTCGGTGAACTGACGTGAGGATGGTGTGTGCCATCCAGACGCAGGATAATTTTATTCAGCTATCTTGAATACTTTCAAATAGAGACTCACCCGTGATGTCGATATCTTATGACAATTTTAATATTTATCCTTTTATGTTAATATTCTACCTGATGAAACCTGGTCTTAAATGCTTCCATTAAAGACGCGCTAATTTACACTATTTACTCTTCATTCACAATGTGTTTATTACTTGCTGTGTTGAAGGAAATCGTCGTAAGTCAGCCTACATCCCCGAGTTTTCCATTATGTTCTTGAAAGTGTGTGAATTCCAACAATACACAAATATCTAAACACATGGTAAACAAACCGTTCACATTGTGAGCGGAGACCCAAGCCCGGTAATATGACAGCTATGGGTCACAATGTATGCCAACGCCAAGAAACGTATAGAAAATTTATCAAAATTAGAATATCGACAGTCGACAATCGATATTCCAACATGCTCACGCACCTTTCTATTTCCACGCGAGTTCTTTGTCAGTCCCGCGGATCCTACAAAAACATGCAAATATTGAAAGCGTAAAAGCTACCGAATTTGAAAGTGCTTTCAAACCCTTTAATGGCAAAACAAATAGAACTCCCCTTGTCTTATATTGACTTGCCACCCCTTAAACGAGACGATTTAGATAGAGTTCCACTGAATGCGGCTGAATCATCTTTGTATTTCGTATTATTGTACTGAAAAGTTGGTATTTAGTGGTTAAATGTTGTGTTTTGTGTATACTAAAATTATGAAGATTGGTTGTTTGAGGAGATAAGGTTTCGAAATTATTGTGTCCGAAAAATTCTTATACTATTAGAATCCTACATTATCTGCTAAATATATAATTACACATTATAATATAAATATACATTGACAGGCCGGTTGGTCTAATGGTTAGTTAACCTGACTGCTACACCGAGGTCGTGGGTTCGATTCCCACCCGGTCAAACTTTTTTGTGATGAGCAGGAATGTTTGTTCTGTCTGGGTGTAAATATCTACATATCTATATAAGTATGTATTCAAAACTATATATGCATGTTTATCAGCTGATCACCATAGTACAAGCTAACGCTTACTTTAGTCCGATGGCCGTGTGTGAGTTGTCCAAAGATGAATATGGGATATAAAATATTTTTAAAAACGTATCGCTTTGTTTGAAAAAATACCCAAAAATCCTACGCGAAAGTGAAATGAAGAAACTATGTTAACAGATATCAGATATCTGTTAATAATGATATTATTGTTCAGGGTCCCGAATGTATTTTTCCTTATGATTGCCATGAAGCTAATTTTTTATAAATATAAATAGTAACTGAAGAATCGTGGTACATTATTTTGAGCGCGGTAGGACGGTTGACCTGTAATGGCACAAATTTCATGAGCACTTCCGAGCTTCAAAGAGCACGTAGAGCAGTAGATCCCGGCTGTTGTCGTTAGATAGCAATCGATAAAACATGTCGGAATCCTTCGGGTGACATAAATACTTCCGACATTTGGGTTGTACCAATCCCCATTGGAGCAGAGTGGCCTATGCTTTGCCTCTCCTCAGTATGAGGAAGACTCGTGCTCAGTAGTTGGCCATCAATTGATTAAAGTTATTCTACACTGGACTTATATAAAAATGTTTCAATCTTTGTTTTGACACACACAATCTTCTAATAGAAAGAAAATTTTAGAAGTTTTCCTAAAACGATGTGCTCACAAGCTTCTCAAAATGGCACAAAAAGAAATCGCCCTCTCAAAGCTTTTGAAGAAGCTCTGAAAACTAAAAATCCTCTCCAGGAGAAAGTATCAAAGCCAAAGCGTTTAGAAATTCGGTTAAATTTGTTATTTTGTTAAGCAGTGACAGTATAAAGCGGTGATAGCCTGGTGGTTAAGACTTAGGCCTCCTACTCGGGGGGCCCGGGTTCGAATTTTTTGACTTTTCTGACTTTTCGGAGATATGTGCGTTTTAAACATTTAAATGTCACGGTGAATGAAATCATCGTGAAGAAACCTACATGCCGGGGAGTTTGCAAAACTCAAAGGTATGTGAACTCTGCCAATCCGCACTTGGCCAGCGTGGTGGATTATGGCCTTAACATTCTCATTCAGAGAAGATACACGTGCTCAATAGTGGGCCGTGATGGGATGAGGTGATGTTATTTTAATTTTTTTGTGAGACGAAAGTATGAAACAATGTGCCTCGTCTATAACAGCAAGCAGTAACTAGACACAATTGGGCGGTGTCCGATTTGAACTTTGGTCTCTATAACGGGGGGTCCTGGGTTCATATTCTGCAAGCACCTCTAATTTTAAAAAGTTTTGTATGTATTGCAGGTCAATTATCAAATATTTCTTTAAAAGAAAATATTGTGAGGGAACCAGCACTCCTATGAGTTTCTCATAAAGTTTACGAAGGTAAATAAATAATAAATATCTTTGGACAACTTACACACGTCAATCTGGCCCCAAACCAAACGTGAGATTGTATTATGGCGATCAGACAACTGATAAACATACATATGTTTTTTAAAATACATACATATATAGAACAGACATTCCTGCTCAGCACAGAAAAGTTTGACCTGGGTGGGAATCGAACCCACGACCTTCAGTGTAGCAGTCTGGTTCCCTAACCACAAGACCAACCGAACGGAGTCAAGTCTACCAATCTCAACGTGATGGTCTGTACCACTTTGTTATTACCTGAGAATTGGGTTAAAATGATGTCCGGTTCGATTATCAAGTGAACGAAAACTGAGAGAAATAAGGTTTCTTGAAGCATCTAAAGATTTATTTTCACAAATTAGGCAAATGATTGAAAGCTAATAAAAATTTGTTACAAAAAAAATTGCTGTAAAAATATTAATTAATCTTAAACTTTACTAAAATTTTGTTCTATGATATTGGAAATACCTACAAATAAATTAAAAACAAATAAATCCGCACAGATTCAGCGACCCTGCCAGGATTCGAACCTGGAATCTTCTGATCCGTAGTCAGACGCGTTATCCATTGCGCCACAGGGCCTTATAAACTCGTGATGGAATTTTCTTTAGTATTTTGCACTGTACTTCATTGCAACCTATAACTCACTACTGGGCTCGAGTCTCCACCCACAATATGAACAGTCATAGTCCATCAGGTGGCCACATCTGGCCATGTGTGGATTAGTGAACTACACACATCATTAAGAACTTCGTGGAGAACTCTCAGGAGTGCAGGTTTCCTCACGATGTTATTCTTCACCATAGCAAGTGACAATGATTTTTCTGACACGCACACAACTTTAGTAATTCTAGGTTCGCGCCGCAAAATTTGAACCCAGGAACAAGCATATAAAATTTTTTTAGTTATTATTTTCAACATAATGTAAGAACGTTAATTATTTTTTCAATTTTCCATTAGTAAAGCACACTAACTTAATAAAATGTGAAATCACACCGAAATTAGTTAAGCCCTTCCTTAAACAAACTATCATAAACACACAAGCTAACATACAATCATTATTAAGGGCCATTAAATTATTTAAAAGTGTTATTATTTCGTTAAATATATGTAAAAAAACTAATAAGTTTTAAAGTGTAACTAATAAGCTACAATATTAATATAACTATTGATAATTTATAAATTTAAATTAATTTTAAACCAGTTTATAAGAGAGGAAAGATTAGTATTTCTGTATGTTTGTAATAAGAAAATTAAAAAGTATCAATCTTTCGATCAACATTTAAATTTTTTTGACTATCAGATTGCTACGTTACCATTGAGTAATAAAAACTATGTGTTAGGTATAAAAATGCCCACAGAAATACAGAAAAGACGTACGTACATATAAAATGACTGTACTCATAAATTTTAACACGCTCATCAAAAGATTGATGAGAAAGAAATAAAAGGAAGAAAGAAAAAAACAGAAAGAAATAAAAACACAGAAAACTATCGAATTTAGTTTCCAAAACGAAACTAATCAAATCGAAACAGTAAAAAGTGAAGAAACAAATGCTTTCCCATCTACGACTAAAGATATAGCAGCGGTTAGGGAATGAGAACACGTGTATGCCGTGACAGTGGCACATTAAACGGAATAGAGACAAAGAAATTCAATTCACAACAGAAACGTTTTCACTTAAACTAATTAGTAAACTATGTTGGTAATCGTGTTTTGTTTCGTGTTCCGAAATTGAAGATATGTATCGTGATAGCCGAACATAACACAGAAATTGGATTAGGGATTGATACTGACACTACATGTTATAAGTGGTTTCAAGTTTGGAACTCTGATCCTGGAATCTATTATCTCTAATGTACTCAAAGTCCATTTGTTGGGGTTCGATAGTGTCTCAGTTGGTTGACCTGGACCTAGTTAACTTCTTCTGTCCCTCGCAAGTAATCTCAACGCAGTAAAAGACTATCCACTCACTTTCTGGAAGTCGAGGATTAGAGGTGGAAGTCAGTGTTTATGATGACAAACGGAACAACTACGCCGTCTTCCCAGATTTGTACTAGAGGAGAAATGGTCAATGGTTAATTTTTATTTATTTTTAATATATATATATTTTTATTTATTTGTTACATTAACAAAGTTAACACCGTATTTCACATGCACATACCATTAAACATAGAAAAGCAGATTGCTTCAGTGTCACTTCAATTAGAAATGCACACTGAAAACATTATGTCAGTCCTTAAATCTAACGTCTTACAAGATATTTTTACAGAATTAAAGTAAATTTGCTGTTATAGGTTATAAGAACTGTAATACAATAGTTAAATATTAATAAAAAATGATAAAATATACAATGGGATCGAATATACAATGTCATATTATTATATAAAAATTAAATGAATTTGTAAAATATATGTATATATAAAATATAAAATTACATAAAAAAGTCATATAAGAAGTCAACAATCACATTTTATTTATAATTATATAGTAAATTAATATAAAAATGTCAAAATAATTAAATTAAAAATCACAGTCAATTTGCTCTAATAATAATAATAAATAATAAATTTTACAATATCAGCACATACAGAATTAAGTAATTATTGTTAAATTACGAAACTGTTGACAGAAATTACTTTTTCAAAATTGTGAAGCGATTTGAAAAAACATCAACCAAATGTACGTATAGTTTTAGGATTTTGAACTTCTCCTTTTTAATTTTGTATCTACCTACATTATTTTTGTAAACTGCCCTGCCTAATTTTCTTAATATTTTATATACCTCCCTTTTTCTATCATTATTGCCTTGTACTTTTTATTCTCTAAATTAAATCTGCATCTTCTCCCGAAAAAGTATTTTTTATTCGTCACAACGACCATTGATTCCGCAAAGTAATCTGTTGATTATATGCATGCATTGCATGTACGCATCACAAAACCTCACTACATTGTCTATATGAACATAAAAACGCAACTTACTGACATATGACATGACTGACGCTTGAAGAGATTCTACTTTCGACTTTAGATCGTTGACAATGGTTGCATGTGTTGTGTGCTGTGATTTAATATTTTCTATTTCTGCATTGAAGTATTTCATGGAGACTTCGAGGGCGCAGTATTACGAACCTCTAGAAACTGTGCGTGAAATTGTAATTTAAATATTGCTTCAAGTTCTTCACGTTATGTCTCGAATATTGGTCGCTGATAAGCAGGTGCAATTATTAACTGTGCTTCGAGCTTTGTGCACTACGTGACGGAATCATGTTGTGATGATGGTAGTTGAATGGGACGTACGGGGTGTTGGTGTTATCGCCCTCTCTTCGCCCACATCAATTTGATCCTGATTGCTCAGACATAGCATTGCAATCCTTTGATGTTAAGTTCACATACGAATAATGGTATGTATCGAGACACCGTGCACATTTCATGCAAAGCAAGCGGCACGTTTCTTTGGGCTCGCCATTTTGTATAAATTTATAGTTGTTTATAGTGTTATTTATTTAATCTAAAGTATTGCTTACTGGTAGCTTGGTAGGATGGTAAAAAACGTACACAGAATGCTTTATAGACACCAGCGTCCTCTTTCGTGCGGTTTGAGCTTCAATCGACCCGTTTGAAGTAGTGCCAGTTTCGGTAAGTAGATGGCGCTATACGTCTTTCATCACGCAACATCCTCACAACGTAATTTCAATATGCTCGTATTGATGGAGCTGTTACTAATTTGCAGAAAAAAATTTCACAACTTTGATTAGTTTTTTAAATTTTACTATGTAGTTTTCAAATAATTCACACCGTAATTACATTTCATCACTAACGAACTAGTTCTCTATTGGGATGGAATCTTGATAATAAGTGTTTTTAATAAAGTGAAATCTTTTGACCGACAGTTATTGTGATATCACTTGCTGAATCATTTTTTAAATAACACTGTTTTTGTATTTTTTTCGCATGGATAACACTTTCACTGCTCACTGAGAGTTAAACACGCACAATGCACTGCTACTTTCGCTATTTAAATCATAAATTATTTTTTACGCAATCAATATCACGGAGACGACTATGGACCAGTGTATAATTTGTAGCGCCACCTGGCGGACCAATAACCACTAAAATCTCCTTCCATGACTGCCAATGGCGCTGAAACTGACTGCTTAATAGCAAGGTTTTGATCTTTTAATCGATATTTTTGTCAAATTTGATACTATTAGCGGCGTTATATCGTAAAAAAAATACGAGCTAGCACAACCCATCTCAAGAACTCGCGAATCATTTCATTCCGCGTATTCCTGTGATATTACGTCAAAATCATTAACGTCAAGTTAGTTTTCTCTGAGACAGCGAGCAGATACGACAATCGTTGATGTGCCAAAGAAAAATAAAAGCTTTTAAAATGAAGATGTGATTATTCTAAAATGTCTAAAAATAATTTCTTAGTTTTTTTTTTCTTTTCGTTTTGTCGGCGGAAACATGGCGGTGAATGGAGACATACACGGTGTTATTATCGTTCAAAATGGTAACAAATAGATTCTTAGAGTGTTATTACAAGCTTTTATTTAACTTGCAGTGTATGTTAGTATATTTGTATATTAGTTTCTTACGGGTAAAATATTCCAAGCTTCATTAGACCCACTTCCTCTTACGCTATAACGCTGAAATTTTGTATAAACCTTTCGATCTGATGACAATATTTTGTTATGACAAGCATGACCTGATACTACTTTCAGGATTGGCTCCAGACAATGGAATTTCAACGACGGTTAATAATACAGTTATGCAATTTTATGTTTGTTTGTACTAATTAGGGCTGTATAATTAAAGCTTATATTTTTAAATATTTTAATAAATCTTGTTTCTATACTATTATACTTTTACGTAAAATAAAAGTGTGCAACTCTTTTACGGTTCTCAAAATACATTCAATACGTTGATGAAAAAAATGTTCATCCGAACGTTGGATGGAAGAGTCCTGATCGTATCGCAATAATTTGCGTCGCAGTTTCTTGCGTTGGGTGTTTCTTCCGCATGTTTTACCAAATACATTAAATCTATATTATAAATTATATTGTCTTATATTATAAATTATACAATACAATCAAGTAATATACTTACTTACAGTGTCTACGTTCCAAATGAACACAGAACTTGGTACCTATGTACATATATGGTCTCGATTCTTTTGATCGGTGTAGTTGGGAATGACGCATTATTCATCTTTGAAGTTTTCTCATTTCACATTTATGTTATTGACGTGATTTTTAGATAGAAAGCGAACGAAAAAAGAAATTTATTGATTTTCGTTTTATTATTTTAGATGTCGCTGAGCAAGCTTGGTTTAGCGGATAATATGCGCAAAAAAGAAAGAAATGATAAATAACAACACAGTTGAATCATTACTCAGAATTCTGAAATAAATTCCCAGTTGTTAAAAATAAATGTTCACAAAATTTGTCATCATTAACAATTCCGGAACCGTACTTGCGTCGATATACCTACATCATTAATTACCTGAAATTCGTTTCATAGGTATTCTTTGGAGGTATATTTCCATTTGGTGAAGCTTTTAGCGTTCCGTTGAAAATTTGGAACCTTTGTAGATTTGGCATGTTCGTCCGCACTCAATAATGCTCTAGCTGTCATACTCATAGTCATTAATGTTTACTTAAATGAATCCTCAAGGGCCATTCGAATATTACGTCAGCAGATTAATTATAATTTTTTATCCCTTATCGTATTATAAACGTATACATTATTTGTAATACCCAATAATTAATTCCTTTTTCAAACATACTCAATGTGTGGGTCGACATATGTGTAAAAAATGAAAGTATTATTATATTAAATATTACATTACATATTTATTTATTTTTTAATATTACTTATAAACTTTAAATGCTACATTAATCATTAAAATAAAATAAACATTTATAAACTAATTAAAATAAATGTAAAAAGATGGGCCCCTGTGGTGCCCAAGATGCTGACAGCGTTTCCTCTCTGAATAACAATGCTTATACGTTGAGCTAGAAAGCTGCCAGTTCAGGAGTCGTTTATAGTTTTATCTTTAATTTTCTTACATATATCTTTAAAGAGATAATGTGTATCGGGACCCCAAAAATTAAATAACTAACTAACGAACTGACAATCTCGGGTCTATCTTACTTGGTCATATTATACGGTGCTAATAAAATTTTCTGCCACGAGCGGTCACCCATCCTCCAACTGACCGCGCCCGCCGTTGCTTAACATTTTCCATCGCCGTCTAATGCGCCAAAATGAATATGAAAATTAAACTGATATATATTTCCTTTATTACTCCCTCAAAGTCCTTTAGGTTATGCTTATAAAGTTATTAAATATTCATAGCACGTCAATCAATATCACGACACGAATTAATAGGGAAGGGCAGGCTATTATAATAATTAGTAGACTATGTAATATGCACGGGACTTAAACAGGATCTTATACTAAATTGTTGTGTATAATTAGGTCAATTAATAATTAGTAGCTGGATAGATTTTATTGGTATTAAAAATATATGTGTATATATGTAGATGTAGATAAGACCTGGGCCGGTCTTTGGCTTCTGGGTGGCATTTTAGATGGGAGTCGAACGCGGTAAATGTGAAAAAAAAAAAAAAAATTAGAAAATCCTTAAAATGTCTCCGACAAGTAATACAATGAAACTATGATTATCAACGTAGTCACAACCAGTTAAATACGTATAAAACCTTAAAAGCTAACCGTCAGATGTCGCTCCAAATGACATGCAATTATCTGAGAAGTACTAGCTAAGTACTAGAAGTCGCTTAAAATTACATGAAACTACATAACAAATACTAACTTTCGAATAAAAAAGAATCATCAAAAACTCTAAAAAGGAAATAACGAACATAAAGAAAAATATAAAAAAAATATTAGTAAAAAATAAATCGTCATCAAAATTACATGAAACTACTACTAAAATGAAGAATTATCAAAATCGGTGTACCCAGTAAAAGTTATGAGGTACAGAGTCTGAAGTATAGATATAATATGAAATATTTAACACGGAAACCCATGAGCATAC
>DWJZ01005152.1:0-14413 GCA_018249125.1 Asbolis capucinus | reverse complement strand
CGATCCAAAAGTTAAGCAACAGGTATCGGTAGAAGGACGGGTGGACGCGAGTGGCGAAATTTCAGGAACGCTTCCGTGCTTCAGAGGGCACGCAAAGCCGTCGGTCCCGATTGGTATTGTTAGATAGCAATTGTTAAGCCGTGTCTTCGGACAGCATATAAAGTTCCGTCACTTGAGTTGGCCACCAACCCTTCCACCAATTTGCATTGGCGCAGCGTGGTACAGTATGGTTTAAGCCTCCTAGGTACCTAAGCCCCGTGCTCAGTACAAAGGCATTGAACGGTTGAATCGAAAGCGAAATCTGAAAAGCATCCGAGAATTAATATTCAACGACATTAAAATATATGGTAAAATACATTCGCTTTCGTTGTACAAAGCTTTAGTACGATCTCCAAAATGCTTAGCAATTTCAAAATTACGATGCATTACAGACGTCATTGTCGGGTTCAAAGTCTTGTGACGTCACTTTAGCCAACTTACTGCCGGCGGTGACGGAAAGCCCGCATGCAAAATGCTGTATCTCAGTTTCTGGTATTTTCAGTATTGTTTTGTTTTGACAGTTTTCATAGGTAACAAGGTCAAAGTCAAAATAATGTATTTCGTCATAGGAACATCGAGCTCACTTAATGAGAGACAGAAGATTATATACATAATATTCATACATTCCTATTAAGATACCTTAAAATTGTTTAAGGATTTAAAAATTAATAACTAATCCCGCGGTATTGACTAAAGTCTCGATAGACAATTCCTATCTACAAGTCATATTGCTTAGCTTAAATAACCTTATGTAGGCCAGAAGAAAAAAAGGCGGAGGAAAAACCTCCTCGGACTCTTTAAACAAAAGAGGTCATACAATAAGACAATACGTGCGCTGAAAACATTCCAAACGACAACTGTTTACAAAAAACTTAATTCTAATACACAACTCAACAAAAACTGTTTATATTTTAATGGCATAAAATCTTTTATGGGATAGGCAGGTGAACGACCAGGTGCGTCACCTGGTGGTAAGGTTCACTGCCGTCCATGGCAATCTATGGCAACAATTGACTGGTTTTACCAGAGAATTGTGTTATCATTCGATAGCAATCTTTAAACCAAGTTTCGCCGATATGAAACATTGATCAAAAAACTGTGTTATTATTTAATGTATCTCGGAGCTAAATTTCATTAAAATCCGTTCAGTATTTTTGGCATGAAGTAACGAACATCTCCAGCTAACCTCACAAACTTGCGAATTCATAATTAACTAGTTTCCGTCCACGGCTTCGCTCGCATAGTAGGTACGTTATTAATAAGTTTCCTATGTTAATCCCGACCATAATATAACTCTGTGCCATATTTCATTCGAATTCATTAAGTACTTTTTGCGTAAAAGTAACCAACATCCATCCATCCCCACAAACATTTTATACAATTTATTTCGCATTTTATACAATTTATTTAGCATTTTATACAATTTATTTCGCATTTTATACAATTTATTTCGCATTTTATACAATTTATACAACCTGCTCTTTTCAGGTAATTCGGTAGAAAAATAATGTTAGTGCTCTCTCTGACGCGTTAAAATAATAATTACATAATTTAATTCATTTCATTCTTTGTCAAAGGTTATTTTATCCACAATAATATAATTAACAAGTTGTATAAAGCACCTTATTTTATCTCATCAGAACTGTAACGCAATAATAAGCTACAAATTAATTTGCTTCCACAATGCGGTGAACCGCATGTATTTATGAGTTGCGATACCGAATTCAACACGACTTTTATACTAGTACTGGTGTCTGGCTTCGCCTGTGTGGTACGTTGATAAAAACTTGCCAATGTATTTTTCAGATTGTAATCTATCTCTGGGTCAAATTTTATCCAAATCGATTCAGTACTTTTTGCGTGAAAAAGATGTTTGTTATTCATGTTGTTTCCATCTGTCCATCACGAAAATCCTCACGAAATTTTTAATTAACGTTTCTAAAACCGTTTCATTTTAAGACGTATCAAAAAATATCAAAGTTTAATCTTATTCAACAATACGAAATCGATGAATACAATATGAAATAGATCGAAGGACAATACCAACTTTCACTACATATAAGAATATATGATCAGTTAGATACGGTTTGCGTAAAGGAGTAACAAACATACATTCATACTCACAAACTTTTGCATTTTTAATGCTACTAGTTTAGGATTACTGGTATGAAAGGAAAGATTCGATAGTTTATTTATTTGAATGGAATAGGATTCGAAACGTAACCAAATTAAAAATATATTTTTTTACATGGAATCCTACGTTATTCCGAATGTAATATTAATAGTATATTTATATATATTAATGGAATATTTTCAAAAACTACTCATATAACTTTTATAAGTTTTTTTTGAGGCGTAGCCTGTATATTGAATGAGTCAGTCGTTTGTAATAATTATGTATTATTTGCTTATTTATATACCAACAAGCTAAACACACGTACAACATTTATAGAGCAGAAGAAAATGAAGACCTCCAGATAAATAATATCACCCTAATTAAAGGTGCTAACTAATTTTAACACTGTTTATTAACACTTAAAAAAAGTCTATAATTACAAAGTTACAAATGAAAACAAACAAGTTACTCGTACAAATAACTTTCAAATATATTTAAAAGAATTAAAAAACAAAATTCGTTGCATTTTATCATAAATTTGTATAATATAGTATGTTCTTGAAGTCTAAGCAGGATGCTGATTCATCAGCAGATGTGTGTCGGTTTAAAAACGTAACGATGACAGTTCCAATTTATGTAATAATAATCGATTTTCGATCGAATCGAAATATTCAGTTAATTCCGACGGACGTTTTATTGAAAATCGTCCCACGATTTATCGTCGCCGCAAAAGTGAAATAACGACAACAAAATAAACATTTCATGATGAAAACGCGGTCACATTTCACTCGGACCGAAACAACTCAATTACCGAGCTTTCGACAATTGTTTACGAATATTAAGCTGAAAACTTTCTCCGAGTTCTGTTGGGCACCTCACTTATTTTGTTAACCCATTGTTCCATCTTTAACTATTGGCGATAACTTTAGTTTACACCAAAAAAAATTAAACGCCGATACAACACACTAAAACTATAATACAAAAAAAATAGGATTCACCTGTAATATTGACACCTACAAAAGCTGGGAATCGCAGCTTTCGTTTTGCAGCCAGGATCTATAAAAACTAGTATACAGATACTGTTATTAAGAATTAATGTCTGCATATGACCCATCCACTCCAATTATCTAAAACAGAAAGAAGTCAGAAGTTAGCAACATTATACGCTGATCAATAGTATAATTAAACGTAAATTACTTAGGACCGTGACACTTTTTTCTCGACTTGTCGGGGGCACTGCCGTGCCCTTAGATGTATACATAAATTTAGATTCACAGTGTCAAGATTTCTTTTCAACGACTTTTAATGTAATTGGATATTGACCAGTAGTTAAATGAGTAGGAAAGGTATATTCGTACGGTACATTTGTACTCACGGAGTCTAAAATTTTTCGAGTCTTAGAAATTTTACTTTAATTATACATTGATCAGTAATATCATGATTAAAAAATTTAATATTTATTTACATTTACACTGTTATGACAATGAGATAATTTTTTTACCATAAATAAGTTTGCGCTTGACTACGATCCCACCTGATGGTAAGTGGCGATGAAGTCTTTGATTGTAAAGCGCACTAACTTAGTAGAAGCCTCTTCCCAAGAGGGAAGAGACAGGAAGACATTTACATTGTAATCGAACGGGAACACCGACACGGCCGACTTTTCCAGCCCTTCGCGGATGAAAGATTACGCAACTCCTTTTGGTTAAATCACCTCTTATGCAATAGCCAATCGCTTCTCGGTGAACGTCAAACAAGCACCTAATTCCATCATTCCCCATGCTCATTACGGAATCTCTTCGGATGTTTTCATTATCTAATGGAGAGTTATTTATTTATGAAGTTTTGTGATTTACTTTCTTTGTCGAGATTATTGTGGTTTCATTCGCCACTTCAGTTAATGAACCAAATTAAAGTCATTAAGAAGAGACCGTTGTACTAATTTAAAATTAAAAGCATAGTTAGGAAATTTTTGTTGTTTTAAATTAACAATTGATTTACACACTCATACCCTAAATATTTCCTTTGTCGCGAGTGGCATAATAAGAACCTATGATAGACTATTTTGGTAAACACTAGGGTCCGCTCGCGGTTACGCCCACGTGGTATGAATGTTGATAAAAAGTAGCCTACGTCACCTTTCAAACTATCAGCTATCTCCACAAAACACAAGGTTTATTACAAAAAAATTAAAAACACAAATTTAATTAAAGACAAAGAAACGGACAAAATTTCATAACTTTATTGTTGACTGTTGAAAAGTTTATAAAAATGCATTGTCATCAGAACGAAAACTTTATGCAAAATTTCCGCACCCTAGTATAAGAGGTAGTGGGTCTAATTAAGCTTGTAAGATTTGACCTGTAAAAAACAAATATACTAACATACTAATATACAAACATACACTGCAAGTTAAATAACATCTTGTAATGTTAATAAAAATACGTCAATCCGTCGCCTCGTTTCGTCTTGAAAGTGCGTAAGAAAGTGTATCTTGTTCAATTTCCTCTCCGTTAACAATGTCGGTTCATGTAATGCTTAACACCGCACGTAATGGGCTATTTGAAAACATTGAGATTATACTACAAAATGTGTAGTACATTTTGCAAATTTTTAATACATACTTTAATTATAGTCATCGTATTAGACAATAGCGGAAAAAAAAGCATATTTCACTTCATTTCACGGTATTTTATGTGTATTGTTGCTAAGTTTTGCGAAATAAATTTCGACAAATAGTTGATATTTCATCTGTAACAGAAGCGCTTATGATTGGTCACAACTCTAGTGACGTCACATGTCTGTAAAAATTCTAAATTCAAACTTTGCCGTTGATTTTCAAATATAAATAGTTATTTTTCTCAGAAATATTATTATAACATATATAATCATGCAATAATATTAAAAAAAAATGACAAATAGCTTATTATGTATTATAACGTAGATTTATATTTCAAATTGATACAAATTTTCTATATTGACGTTACTTCAAATATAGGCCAGGCTCTGTCACTATTATTTGTAGGTGGAGTGTATACCGGAATGTATGTCCGTCGGTTATGATACTCGTATCACCGCTCCCAGGTCAATACCACCCTGTTTGTTTGACATAGTACGCTTGTGTCATAGTATCAGGGTGATTCTATTCCCTGGTAACGTCAAAGTCTTAATTTATTTAGTCACGCAGATATTAATAATACAATAAGAACATTAAGATTTTTTTGAATTGACCACCGTTTCGGAAAGGTAATATAATGTGGAGAAGAAACGGCGAAAGAAACTCAGCAGATCTTTTAAAATTGTTTGTTAATTGTTATTATTTCGCCATTTCTTCTCTTTATTATGGCACCTTTTCGAAACGGTGGTAGATTCCATAAAATACGTTCATAGATGTATTAAAAATACCTACATGAAATAATTGACTTTTGACTTATTATATATAATACAAAAATAACATAAAATGTATTTTATGACTTATGTGAAGCTGGGTACGGTAAATTTACTTCCTGGCGTATGTACCTACTTATCGCTAATGTATATTTTATAGTAGCCTTTGTCTAAAAGTTCTGTTTCGACTTGTCTTCCAAATATGTATATCATAGTAAGAATTTTTCACACTCACATCTTTTATTTCATGTGATCATCATCTCAACCCATCACCAAACCCTATTGAGCACGGGTCTCTTCTCTGAATGAGAAGGCCAAAAGTCCACCACCCTGGCCAAGTGTAAATTGACAGACTTCACACACCTTTGAGTTTTGAAAACTCCCCGGCATGTATGTAGGTTTCCTTGCGATGTTTTCCTTCACCGTTATAGCAAGTGACATTTAAATGCTTCAAACGCACTTAGCGCCATAAAGTCTGCAGTGCGTGACCTGGGATTCGAACCCGAACCACCCGAGTATTTGTAAGTGGAAAAGTTAAGCAATAGAGTGATTAACAGAAGGATGGGTGACCTGCCCCATTGGCACAAATATCACCAAGTTTCCTTGAGGGCACGTAAAGGCTGTCGGTTCGTCAGGTCATGTCGGTCTCCGGGCGGCTATAAAGTTAGGTTAATCACCCCTTTTCGATACTCCCCTTTCCAATTGTGGGTTGGTGGACTTCACACACTATCGATGATTTATGACGAATACTCGAGTTTGCAGGTTTCCTCACATTTTAGTTCAGTTCGTTCAGAATTAGGTAATGTACTTATAATGTGCACGTTACCCTGAAAATAAGATGCACACGCAGGATTCGAACCCGGTATGTACGTGCCGTTTCAGCGACCAACGCTAGGCCCGTTAGTTCCGGTGTTCACCGCAAAGAGAACGTGATGGCGGTGTCGAAGCAACGGACGGGACATATATGTATTTATTATGGCCGCTTGTCTTTGGCCTGACCGTTAGAAATAGCGAGACAATCGCCAGCAAGTCACCGAGAACGCCTTTTCGTTGACGGGCCGATGACGGCGCGGTGGACAAACGCCGAACACTATCACATCTTTACAGCAACATAACTATAAAAATAAAGCTAAATACATACCGTTTTGAATGCAATGTCAACATCATACTGTTTGTACGTCGATTACGAATCCACCCCGCCTTTGTCAACAACGTTCTATAACGACAGTCATTTATGTTACGGCCTGTAAATAATGGAGTAGGCCGGGGTTCGATTCCGTGTTTGTTTAGCTCGGCTGTTGGTTTAAAGTTACATTGATTTTTATGCTTTTGTTGACAGTGACGGTTAGTGAGGAAAATGTAGGACATGTAGATATGTGATATAGATCTTGAAGCCTTAATAGAAATGATTTAGTATGATGAAACGTTCGGATCGGTGGTTTGTTTTGGTTGAAGGCGATCGAAAAGTTAAAAAAGCGGGCGCGATCGGTAGGATGGGTGAATGCTAGTGGCAAAAATTTCTTGAGCGCTTCTGTGCTTCGGAAGATGTATAAACACATCGGTCACGGTTGTTGTTATTAGATAGCAATCGTTAAGCCTAGTCGGAGGCCTTTTGGTGGCATAAAACCTTCTGCCACATGGATTGGCCCCTAACCCCTCCACCACATTAAAGCAGCGCGGTGGCGTTTGCTCCAGACTTTCTCA
Organism: Asbolis capucinus; assembly: GCA_018249125.1. NCBI lineage: Eukaryota > Metazoa > Arthropoda > Insecta > Lepidoptera > Hesperiidae > Asbolis > Asbolis capucinus. The sequence continues at coordinate 7,167 of DWJZ01005152.1, read as the reverse complement.
TTAAGGAGGGACCTTTGCTGGCCTGGACGTACACATGAAGAGTAGTAGTAGTACAGAATTATATACATATATAAAGATAACTTAAATGATATACGAGTATATAAAAGTATACTTTAAATTATAACAGCTGTATCTTATGTAATTCAATAAATAACACGCAGCGATAACATATATCGGCGCAAATCTCGTCGAAATATCCTTGCGACAACGGAAATCAAATTTACATTTACAAAAAATAATACCAACACAGTTCGCTCGTAGGGGAAATTTGTACACATAAAGTTTTCCCTGTGTTAAGCAAATTTATGACTCCGCGGCAACCATCGCGTATTTTTCGCTCTGTCGCGACAATATGGCGTAATTTAAATTGTATGAATTTTGCATTATGCTAGTAGATAATGGATGAATATGTCATTCTGTGTTTGTTATTATCGTTTCGGTATTCATATTATGATTTATTGACGGATATTATTTTAAAAGTTGACGAAAAATGCTGAAGGCAGCTTGAAGGCTTGTTTCGATTGCAGGAAATTATAACATTATTAAATAACATCGGATGCGGTCGGTTGGAAGGGTGACCGTCACTGGCATTTCAGGATCGTTTCCGTGCTTCAGAGGCATGTAAATCCTTTAGACCCGGTTTCTATCATTAGATACTACCGTTGATAGCCCACTGCTGAGAAAACTCTCCTCATACTGAAAAGGCCTAGAGTATACGCCACAACGCTGCTTTAATGCGATGGAGGGGTTAGTGGCCAATCCAAGAGTCGGAAATTTTTATGCCACCAAAAGGCCTCCGACTAGGCTTAACGATTGCTATCTAATGACAACAACCGTGACCGATGTGTTTATACATCTTCCGGAGTAGAGAAGCGCTCAAGAAATGTTTGCCACTAGCAATCACCCATCCTACTGAACACGCCCGCTGTTTTAACTTTTCGATTACCTTCAATCAAAACAAACCACTGATCTGAACGTTTTATCATACAAAATCATTTGTATTAAGGCTTCAAGATCTATAGCACATATCAACATGTCCTACATTTTCCTCACAAACCGTTACTGTCAACAGAAGCATAAAAATCAATGTAACTTTAAACCAACAGCCGAGCTAAACAAACACGGAATCGAACCCCGGCCTACTCTATTATTTACAGACCGTAACGTAAACGAGTGTCAATACAGAACGTTGTTGACAAAGGCGGGGTTGATTCATAATCGACGTACAAACAGTATGATGTTGACATTGCATTCAAAACGGAATGTATTTAGCTTTATTTTTATAGTTATGTTGCTGTAAAGATGTGATAGTGTTCGGCGTTTGTCCACCGCGCCGTCATCGGCCCGTCAACGAAAAGCGATGACAACACTGAAGGCGTTCTTGGTGACGTGCTGGCGATTGTTTGTCCACCGCATTGTCACCGGGCCGTCAAATAGAACGAGATGTCGGTGTCGAAGCAACGGGACATATATTTATTATGGCCGCCTGTCTACCACACGTCGGTCATCCCGGCAGCCGAAGTTTCAACTTAGTTTGGCCTGACCATTAAAAATAGCGAGATTTTGATGGGTCGATGTGCTGGCAATACAAAATACTTTTGAACTCGTTTACTGCGTCGTTGCCGGGCCTAAACCGAGAACGACTTCGGGACCGTAATAGCTGTTTTTTTGACGTTCCAGTTCTTTTGACTAATCACTCTATTGCTTAACATTTCCGGTCACTTACGACATACCGTCGCAGTATATGAAATATTAGATTTGATTGTGAAAAACTCTATGATATATGTAGGTACATATTCGAAAGATACATATGTCAAAGCACAAGTTTTAGACAAAGGTCACTATAAAATTAAATTTTGGAAAATGGATTACATACATTCCTGCTGGCTGGATCGATTTTAATGAATTTTTCGCATTGTGTTTGGGTGGCATCCTGGATGGTTTGGATTCACAAACTCACCACAAGACCGATTGGCCTGTCCAGTATGGGTTATTGTCTCAACCCATCACGGCCCACTGTTGTGCACGGGCCTTTTCTTGAAAGAGAAGGTTAAGGCTATAGTCCACCATGATGGCCAAGTGCGGATTAACAGACTTCACACACCTTTGAGTTTTGCAAACTCCCCGACATGCAGGTTTGCTCATGATGTTTTCCTTCACCGTTATAGCGAGTGACATTTAAATGCTTAAAACGCACATAACTCCGAAGATTCAGAAGTGCGCGCCCTGGGATTCGAACCCTGATCTCTCGAGTAGGAGGCCGAATTCTTAACACTAGGCTATCATCGCTATGAGTATGATATTATAATAATTATAGAGTGAAATATTTTCATCAGTCGTGTGTACAATTAAATACATTTTGCAATTAATTTTCTCGCGTGTCTACATCAGTGTATTGTCCTGTTATTATGGCACTATTGGTCTGTAGTATGTCCGCCACCCATAATTATTAATAATTGGATGATTCTTTTTATTATCCGTGCATTCTACACGAACCATTAAATGGAGTGAAGTTAAAAAATCCAGTTGATGAATGGATACGGTATCTGTAATGTGAATTTGAAATCGTAACTTATACTAGGTTTAGTTCTTGGTTATCCATTTAGAACTTTTCTCATTTATAAGCAGAGGAATTAGATTTTTAATTTAATTGTAGTACACGAGAGCCTAGTCATTAACCGGACGGGAGGTCCTCAGTTCGAACCCTGCGACGCGCGCCTCAAAGTTTCAATGCTATGTGCGTAACAAGTGAAGGAAAACATCGTGAGGAAACCCGCACTTCTGAGAGTTCTTCATAAAGTTCTCAAAGTTGTATGAAGGCTATCAATCCAGACCCAGTAGTGGTATATTTATAGGTTGCAGTAATGATACTAAATGAACATATATCTAGTAATTTAGAGAACATGTGTCCTTTATGCCCAGAGGTGGGCGTGAACTGCTGCGATACAGTCTTGACTATTATAGACGTTTACGATAATTATCTTTCCAAATTTACTCCCTACCGTAACCAGGATCTTCACTCTTGAAGAACCGAGCAGAGAGAGAGAGAGACGATTATTATAATATTGTATACTTTTTATAGTATATATATAATATTTATAAACATAAAATATTTATTATGATAAATATTATTAAATGGTTAATTTATATCAATAATTAATACATATTTACATCAATAAGTAATTAGTACGGATAGTTAACCTTCGTTATATTGGGAAAAGGTATATGAGTCCAAATTTTTGTTACTATTGTTCGCTTTTGTTACTATTGCTCGTACAAAATAACGCCATCTATGCACAACGCGGCGAACCACATTGTTTACAAAACAATATGGTTAACTTAAGATTGATTAAGGAAGCAGTTCGCCGGCTTGCCACTAGATGGTACTATTCGGTTTCTGAATCATGGTAACGAATGTTCTGCGGAGTGTACGTAAGTAAGACGGCATACGGTTAATATAGGGAAAATTGCAGAAATGTTGTCTCCTTTTCACATCGTCACCCAGTAATATCTTAGTATGAGAAATCCCTCGCACCCGCTGAAACTTTCTTTTCAGATGGGATCTTAGGGAACAAACGTGTGGATTTTGTCGCAGATCACGAATTAACCGTTCAAGTACGGTTGGCTGCTACTGGGACAGTCCCTCTGGTGGTCCACTAATATTTTTTACTAAATATTTACTGATAGTTAATAACATTTATCAAATATTAAATTTCGATCAATACTAAATATAATTTATTAGCACATACATAGATCATTCGCACTTGCATGAAACTAAAACACGTGTTATAAATAAATATGAAACCTGATTAGAGACGACGAGCGTGTCAACATGCGCGACTAATAGAGGTTCTATTTTGTTGGTAGTATTATTTCGAGACTTATTTAGCGGTCTAGTGGACAACTTCAAGCTGTTAATTTTGTGTGACGGTTGCGCGCAACTCTTAAAATTTCACTGATATTTTTTTCATAAAGCGAAGTAACTTCAAAAATACATAGACATCACCAGCTTTTCATTAAAATTTTGGGGACATGGCAGTGCCACCGCCAAGTCGAGCAAAAAACGGCACGTACCATCGTTTTTCTTGTTATTATCTGTTTCGAGGTCTGTTAAAAACGACCTATTTAAGTAATAATCAAGACTACCGAGATTTCAGACGTCCATTATGTAGAGCCGATAATTCTAAATGGAGGATCGTACATGGACAAAGAACCACTTCTATTTGGGCCACTACTAATCTCTTTACCGATTCGCACTTCATTTTCAGTTAAATGTTAATCCTGTATTAGGGTATGTAAGATCCCTTAAGGATCCACCACGATTGTACAGCCTACTAGCCACCTAAGTAACTTATTTTACTACAAAAAATTCAGTCAGTACGGAAGTGGGAGAGAGGAAGCTTCAAATGACGCACTGTAATTAATCGTATAAAAATTATAAAAAAAAAACATGTAAAGTAAATGTAATTTGTACAAACAAGGTGCTATATTTATAATATAATAAATGACGATGCTAAAGTTCTGCTGGATTTTCAAAATTCGTCAAAAATAAAAAAAAGTCAAATTATCGATCAGAATCAGAATCGTGCTTCAAATTTTTTTATTAATCCGTCAATTTTCACCGAAGTTTAGTCAAAAATCACAAATAAAAAATTTGTTTTTGTTTTCTTAATTATTTAAATAAGAACTGGACCACTTTGAGAATCACTGGTTTAATGTATTGCTAGAAGCATTTCTCCCTGTACGCAGGGTCGCGTAGTCGAGGGTCTGACCACAAGATTTACGAATGTCAAAATCGACGTTTACCCATATTAATCAATTCATACGAATCAGCAGAGACAGCTTAAATTGTCTTGACAAATCCAGATTGGCTGAAAGATTAATTGTCCAGATATTGGGGGACTCCGAATTAATAGGATGTCTCGTCCTTGTAGCCGATTTCTAATCAGTGAAGATATTTGTTACAATCATTGCAAACCGTAACTGTCCCACTGCTGGGCTCGGGTTTCACAATGTGTGGGATGTAGGCTTGTGCTGTCGAAGTACGGATTGGCAGACTTGACACAAGTTCGAGAACTTTATGGGGCACTTACAACAACTTACGACATGCACATAATGTTTGTTTTTAATTAGAAGTTGCTTCGAACTGCTGCTTTGAACTCACGACCTCTCCACTTGCAATTTTCATTGTAATTGTCAGTGCAGATCGTAACAATTTGTTTACATAATATTCTTAATAATATTATAAATGCGAAAGTAATTCTGTCCGTCAGTTATTCTCTATGTTACATTTTCGCGCCTAAACTACTGATACGAGTTTGATAAAAATTGGTATAGAGGTAGAATAGAACTTGAGACAAATTAAGGCTACTTTCATTTCCAAAAAAAGGCTCAAAAGGGTTATCGAATATATAAACTGGAAAATTTGTATTTATTTTAAGTATGTATTTAAAAGTATACATGTATGTTTATCACTTATCTGAACACCATAGCACAAGCTAACGCTTAGTTTGGGGTCAGATGGTCGAGTGTGAGTTGTCCAAAGATATTTATTTATATTTATGTACTGATAAACACTAAATAAATATTTGCTCTAGCGTTTTCGAATAGCCGCCCCTACTATGAAATGGAGGAAAGATATATTTCCACGCAGACGTGTAAAGCTAATTTAATATATAACAGTGAAGCCACAACGAAAAAACATTTTTATTGCAAATTACAAAAAAAAAGAAGTTTACGGCAAACAAATTGGGGTTTCGTGGAAATATATGCCGCCGTATAAATATGCCGCGAAATAAATATGCCGCAGAATAAATTATTTATTGGACATGTAAATAAATTTACGTTATCTGTATTATATGTACGTTATTATGTACTCGTAGTCGCGTCTGGCGGTTACGCTTTTATTAAGATTGGGTACTTTGTGACCTGAATGGTTTGTATGTTTCGTTATTGTGCTTTCGTAGTACTAAAGTTTAAGGATTTTTTTTTATTCTGCTATGAAAAAGCTTCTGAATTATGATAAAATGATAGATGCAGAAAACATATGAGTTTCTGACTTGTGTCCATTCTAAGTTAATGAAATAAAATTATATTCAAAACTCGTTCATGTAGTTATTTTCAGTACACTTAGGTACGTCATTGTTTTTTAATCTAATAATTAAAGGGAGTGGTGCCGTGGTAAGGAGGGGAAGTAATAGGGAATGGAACTCCTCAGCTCATCTTTTTAAAACAATATACATACGTATTCTAATCAAAGATTTATTTTACTATCGCACTTGTGTGGAATTGACTGCGGATTTTTTCCAAGATTTCTAGTCCTACTAATAATAAATGCGAAAGATATGAAGATGGATGGATTTTTGTTAATACTTCACGCAAAAACTGTAATAATTTTTAAAGTAAATCCTTGTAATATGCACGAGTAACTTACCCGTATAATTTTTGTACAATTTTACCAATTTGTGTAACAATTTTTAAAGTAAATCCTTGTAATGTGCAAGAGTAACTTACATTATTATTTTTGTACAATTTTAACAATTTGTACTCTAAAACATTTCTTCAATTGTTAGTTTAATATTCACTGTATGTTGAACAAATGGCCGAAAAACGTTCTAAAACGTTTCGTCCGTCCAATCGGCAGTGGAAGGCTGTTTCCTGTTCGATACGGAGCTCTAACGAATTCGTGCCACTTATCTCAGCCAAGCGTTATTTGGTAAGTTTTGGTACCTAGTTTAAAAGACGAGTCAATACAATTGGTAAATTGTTAGTTAGATCCTACTAATATTATAAACGCGACAATTTGTGAGGATGAATGGATAATGGATGTTTATTACTCCTTCACGCAAAAACTACTGATCGGATCTGATTGAAATCTGATACAAGGACAGATTATAATCTGGAATAATGCATATACTACTTTTTATCAATATACCACGCGTGTGAAGCCTCGGGCGGACCTTTAAAATTTTGTTGATTGGGTTTTTTCCCTGTAAGTAATCTGTTGGTTTTTCGTCATTTTATATATATTTATATATTTAAAACTTTATCATACCCTAAGAAGAGGTGTAAAATGTAGGCTTAATGTTATAAGCATTCTTTACCAGCCGACCTGTAGGATAAACAGACAGACAGCGAGGGCGGTATATAAAGAGCAACTGAAGTTTG
>DWJZ01005151.1:0-14413 GCA_018249125.1 Asbolis capucinus | reverse complement strand
TAAAGTATACTGTTGCTATATACATTTAATATTATTTATATAACTTAACATAGTACTGTAATTCAAGAAATCTAAATTAGGATATTTAGTCTGTAAGAAATTATGTGAAATTGCATGCGGGTAATTCTTTAGGTTAGTTTTTGACAATAAAATTTATTTATTTAATACTGTGAGTCCAATACTTTGAACTCAGTCCCTCTTAGGAGACTTTGAAGACATCTCTCTCTTAGAAGACTGACTCCAATGCTTCATCGCTCGCCTTGCCTTCTGGCAGGATTAAATCGAATTAATAAAAAATAAAATAAAAATATTTTATTGATATAAACTTTTACACATTAACTTTTCGCAAGGACCCTGTACTAGGTTCAAGACCTGTGTTACAGGTGCCCCGCTTATCAGCTTTTATCAACAAAATTTATATGTACTTCTAGAATCTAAATTACTTATGTTATTTATTAAACAAACTTTAACTTTCTTATTTAAAATATTATATTTTATTATCCTATGTCCTCAACATGTCTTATGATAATAAATCCAAAAACACCAAAATTGGTTGAACCGCTCTTGAGTTGTAAATACTGTAACTAACACGACTTTCTTTTATATATATATAATGTATATAATATATATATATATATAGATGTAATGCTTAAAGATGTGTATGTTTGTGTGATTGAATGTGTTCTGTTTACCGCGTGCGCGCGTGTGTTTGAGTTAGTATGTGTGTGTCTCTCTCTTTGTGTGTCTCTGTGTTTAAGTTATGAGTGAGTATATCCTATGTAGGCTATATGTGTGTGTGTTATTTAATTTGCTATTGAATTTATAATGCAGACTCAAGATTATAGCCCAGATACACTTATAGCAAGTGACGATGTTCAGAACTAGGTTAAAGAGGAAACTTGAACTTGGTCGGAAAACAGTATGAATATCGATTGGGATTCATGTACATGAGCGATATTGAAATTCCTAAACTCAAACCCGGTTAGATAGATAAACAGTGTGGAAGTGGATGGATAAACAGTGTTTAATATGATTTTTGTGAGGCATTATTCAATCCAAATGTTGGTAGACCAGGATGTCGTAATAAGAGACAGAAGTGAATTGCTTGGTAATAGAGCTTCGAGGTAGGATTTCTGTCATTGTATGAAGTTCGCCAGGCTAACTGCGACCCCCTCGATTTTTTTGAAAAGAGAATAAAGCCATAAATTTTCATAAACAATTGCCCTTTTAGCAAAAACTTAAAAAAACAGTAAACTCACAGTTAAATCCAATTATTGGTGCGTAAGAACTAATTAAAACCTTCAATATACGGGAGGGAAAATTAATAATGTAGACTTAGGAACGGACTTTACGGTGCCCAGGTCAGACGGGTCACGGTGTTCACAACTAAAAAGTAATAAAGAGAGAAGGATAAACTCAATTCCGTCGGGGATTTTCGGTATAGGAATATCGAACAAACATACTTAATTTTCAAAACCTCGCACCACTGGTCGGAAATAATGTACCTCAAAGGGGTTTGTTACCAAATGAAATATTGAATAAAGTTGTGAGAATTTTCGATCATTTTATTGGTTCATTTTTGTTCAAAGTTGGAGAAAAAATGGTTGGAAAAAAAATGGTTTTTTGATCAAACTATATGGACTAGAAAAATTAATGTGAATACTGAAAACTAGGATATTTTTATATTTGTACAAAATGTTAATTCCATATATTTGTTTTCTTATTTATTCCCATTACATTAATACATTATTTGTCTATAAAAGACATTATTTGTCTATAAATTAATCGATTAATGACAATTTACAATAATTGATCAATCAATCAGTTGAGAGCGTTATTAGAATTATGTACCTGCCTATAAACAAGTCAACTTGACTGAAATGAAGTCGTTTGCCGAACCTTGTAATAAGAAACTCAATTACCGCTACTCTACCGAAACCACGTCAGAGACCGGCGTATACCGAAACCAATTCAAGATACCGACCGATTAATTGGCCAATAAATTCGTCCCTATATTTATTTTAATTGCCTTTATTACATCTCATTGATTCTATTAAAATGATTCATTAAACATTTAATATAACGGAAGAAATTATGTTATGTGGTAACGTGCCAGGTTGTATCGAAGGTTCGAGGGTAATCACACTGCGATTTGCCCAAAACCTAAGTAGTAACTTATTGGAAGTTGACCACTGGCCCGTTAGTCTAGTCGGTAGTGAACCTGACTGCTGACGGGAGGTCGTAGGTTCGATCGCCGCCCAAAACAAACTCCTGCGAACACTTTTTTACGAATCTAGGTGTAATAAAAATATCAATTGAAGTATATAGTTATAGATAAATGTTTATAAGTTCTCTCATCACCGTAGTACAAAAAACGCTTATTTTAGGATCACATGGCCGTGACTGAGTTGTCCTGAGATATTTATTATTATTGGGTTAATTAAGCAACAGCGGTGGATAAGTAGAGTAGCATAATGGTTCACACGTTGGTCTCTAAAACGCGAGGTCCTGGATTCAAACACTGCGCGAACTTCAAATTTTCAAAAAAATATGTGCGAATTACAAGTGAATTATCACTTGCTTGCACAATGCGACAGGAAAACCGAGCCTAATAGTAGGACATTTACAGGTTGCAATTATAAACTGCGGTCGCAAGATGGGTGGTTACGGATAGATTCTTAGTAACATCTCTTGAATACTTCTATCCTTCGGGACACATAAAACTGTTCTACCCGGTTATACAGCACTCGTTACGTTAATATATGAGGCCTTGAACGGCATAAAATTCCAATACTAAAGGCTAGTAACCCCTTCACCTTCCCGCAATTTGGGAGTGTGAAGGAGTGTAACGTTCCTCAAAACTGAGTAGGCCTTCCTCAGTTATGAGAAGCGTAGTCAGCAGTGACATGGTTGAATTTGGCTTCTTTTTTCCTTCAGTAACATGCTTTAAACATCGGGCGCTATTGGTAGGAGCATATGAGACCGCTAGTGGCAAAAACATGAGTGCTTCCGTGCTTCGGAGGGGATGTAAAACTGACGGTTGCGGTCGTTATCGTTGGATACCAATTGTTACGCCATATCAGAGGCCTTCAGGCAGCATAAAGATTTCCAACACATGGGGCAACGTGGTGGCGTATTCCTTCCGGTATGAGGAGAGAACTGTGCGTCTTAGTAGGCCATTGGAGGTTTGCCTTTCACCCAAATTAACCCAATTGAGGTGATGCGTTTCACCCAAAATGATAAGTATTCTAGAAACATACTTGATAATGCACGCAACATATTCTATAATTCGTTTAAGTCTGTTTAATAGCTAATATACCCTTTAATTGACTCTATCAAATAAACAAAACTCAAAAAAAACATCAAATCTCGATGAACTCCTGCTAAAACTTTGATTAACTACTTCCAAATCGAAGCACACAAGTTCAGAACAAAGTAACACATAATACAAAATTCCACCTTCGCCACCGTTGCCAAACTTATGTGAACATGGAGTGTTATTGTGTTTTATGTCAGCATAATGGCGAACAAACTTCTAGGAAAGTTTATCGTGCGCAAAAATAAATGAATCCGGTAAGACCCTGGGACCATCGTCGACGTGGAACGATATCGATTTCTTCAAAATAGCGATATTAAAGTTATGGTTAACAAACATGAAATTGCATTTGCTTTCTATTTGTAATTACTGGTTTATTTTTTTGATTATTAATTTTGATTTTATTTGATGTTTTTTTAAATACTAAGTATAATTAGTTATCCGTAATCTATATATTAAGTACCAAATTTTATCGTATTGTGTTTATTTTCTTAGTAAGCCAGTTAAACACAATTATACTAGTATAATTTTCCAGTTTTATTTATTATTCTTAAATTTACATTTGGCCACCGATATTCTTAAATAATGCATTTGAAAATATATTTTTTTTAATGAGAGCAACATTCCATCCATATTTTTTTAATCTATCGTCTTTACAATATTTCGTAATCAGTTAAGTAACTTCATAGTGTAGTGTTTTTTCAGATTTTATTTTAAAGTCAATATTATTTCCCATAACTAAATACATATATTTGGTGTAACTGACGCATATCGCATTATATTATTTCGACAATTCCACTACAGATGCCATTAGTAGTATTAAACTTTTTAATTAACTTCAACTTTTTATCTTCAGCTCTACTTTGTTATTGAAAATGAAGACCCATCATTATTAACTACCATCATTAAGTTAAAGCATAGTAAAAAATTAAATACCATAAATTTATTAATTCCCTGAAATTTTCTAAGACAAATAAAAAAAATTCATGAGTAAAGTGGTTTTATAAAACCATAATTTTTTTTAAATAAGTTTGTAAAAAATAAAATAGTTCATGATTTGTATCCAAAATTATTTATTTATACCTTTTTTAACCATATTTGTATGTATATTATCTACTATGTACATACATATATCGTTTATCGCCCATAACATATGGTTACAAAAAGTTATTTGACATAAGTCGTAAAAAGTTGCTGTCATAACACTCGCAGCATAAATCTTTACGTCTGCTAATAAATAAAAGTCACTTTGAAAAGATATAAGCAATGATTCCGCTAACTGATGTTTACTTATAAGTAATTATTGTACCACGTGACGGAGACACTTAGGTACTCACGATGAAGTGTTATTGATGATACGATGTCATAATCAGTCGAGCAGCCTTTCTTATTTATAAAGGAGCGGCGCATGAATGGTTGGCACGAATTTTTTTTCATTTTTCTGTGTAGGTTAAACTCCTTTATTAAAAGTGAATTGGATTTCTAACACAAACACTACAATATTTAGTTAAGTTTTTAATTTTGTGAATGTTAATATGATTAATTTAACATAACACAAAATAAATTTATATTATGTCACTGTAAGAATAATGTGTAGACAGGATTTTTAAAGCTTTTTAACTAACAACAAAATTAAGAACTGAAGCTTCTTTTAAAAACCCTCTCCATTGTGCGTATATAAGTAAATTTGTATACAAAACACTTTTCCAATGCCTTTTAAATGACAAATCCTTTTTATTCTATTTTTCCTTAATTCGGACCATTCTTTAATGACATGTCTTCAAGCCGTTGAAAGGGAAGAAACGCAAAGTCGGCTACTAAACGGAAGGCGGAGTAAGGGTGCCTATTGAAGAAATTTCCATTGAAGGGAGCTGCCAAGTGTGCTTTAAAACTGATGACGTGTAAAGACCTGATAGGACCATCAGCGTTACATTTAATGTGGACGAAACCAGCCTCTTGGATGAACTTGTTTAACGTTCATTTAAAAATAACTTATATAATCTCTACCGATTGCGGCCCACTATTGAGCACGGGTCTCTTCTCTGAATGAGGAGATTAAGGCCATAGTCCACCACGCTGGCCAAGTGCGGATTGGCAGACTTCACACACCTATGAGTTTTAGAAACTACCCGGCATGCAGGTTTCCTCACGACATCTCCCTTCACCGTTATAGCGAGTGACATTTTATTGCTTAAAACGCACATAACTCCGAAAAGTCACAAGTGCGCACCCTGGGATTCGAAGCCGGACCCCGAGTAGAAGGCGGAATTCTTAACCACTAGGCTATCTCATTTTACATACATCATTTTAATCTTTAACGTTTTTGAAGAGTTTAGAAGTTTTATTAAATATATAAATTTCCCAAACTAAGCGTCAGCTTGTTTTATAATGATCACACAAAGGATAAACAAACATTATTACAACACAGAACGAACAATAGCTCATCATAGAAAAGCTTGTTCTGGGTGGAAATCGAACCCACAACCTCCAGCTTAGCAAGGTTCACTATTAGACAGGTCAGTGCAAACCAGTAGTGGGTTTGAAAGTGTTGTAGGCTACATAATGAAGTATGAACTAAACGGCATGTAGATTGTCAGTCACCATGACTGACATCCCTAAACCTAATATAACCCTTTACGAAGGTATAATGCATGTATCTAGGTCATTTCTGATTTATATGCAAAGTTCGGAAAGTATTCACACACACGCCCGCTTATGGAAATCACTAGCTCGAGGTTACATTAAAAAAAATCCTTTAAACCGGGAAAATTACTATCTTTTGATAATTACCAATATGTCTGATAACGTTAAATTCTTACTACTTTTTCCCGCGGCTTCGCTCACATATATTCCTCTGTTCCCCTCCTCCATCGAACAACCCGGCATACGGCAGTTATTCATCCTTATGTCGTGAAAATCCCACCGGTCCGAGCGACGCGGTTTTCTCCGTCTCTTATTATTCATACCGCAAGGGAATGGAATAAGTTGCCTGCGACCGTGTTCCCACCTAAGTACGATGTAGGAGTCTTCAAGAGAAGAGTGAATAGGTATTTTTTAAGTTAGTGTGTCCAACATCTTAGACATCATCACCACTTTACATCAGGTGGGATCGTTGTCAAGCATTAACTTATTTTGTGTTAAAAAAAAAAATACGTGTTAAAAAAATAGTAAAAGGTACCCTATGTGTTTAAGGCTGTTATCTATCTCTTTGCAAAGTTTCATCTTCGTTTAACGTATAAACGTGCATATCATTGCAGGAGAACCTACAATCGGGATAATTCTATGATCATTTCCTGGATGTAATCTATCTGTATGCTAAATTTCATCTTAATCCGTTCTAAGATTAGCGTGTGGAAGATAGACAAAGATCCAAACATTTCGCATTTATAATATTAGTAGTAGTAGTGCGTGGTATGATGATAAAAAGTAAACTATTTGTTATTTTAGACTACAATCTATACTAGTGGCAAACTTCATTTAGATCCGTTCAGTAGTTTTTAAAAGAGTAACTCTCGGTATTCTACAGGATACATTTTGGAGAATGTGCAGGAGTTGCAAGATGCGAGTATAATTCCCCCATCCCAGTTCCATCATCGAACGAGCTGGCGCACGGCGGGTATCCTTCGTCGTCAACACTCCACCAGTACGAACGAGCCGGCGCACAGCGGGTATCCTTCGTCGTCGACACTCCACCAGTACGAACGAGCCGGCGCACAGCGGGTATCCTTCGTCGTCGACACTCCACCAGTACGAACATCGCACTTTGCGTCTTCCTTCCTCATACGTACTGCTAAGGACTGGAATAAGTTGCCCGCGTCGCATTCCCGTTCGATTACAATGTGTCTTCAAGTCAAGAGTGAATAGGCTTTTATTAAATTAGTGCGCTTTACCATCTAAGATCGCACCACTGCTTACCATCAGGGAGCATCGCACTAATTTATAGAAGGTAAAAAAAAAACTTCCAGCGTTACAAACTTTCACATTTTTAATATTAATAGAATGTGCTGTAGAGCCCGACCATTAAACGTTACGCAGTATTTATACATTTTAATAATATATTTAACTTTTTTTTTAATTAATATAATATTTTTAAAAATTATAACATTTTTTGTCATCGTATTAATTATTTCCATCTAATATAATATAACAATTATAAGCTTACAATATAAAGCGATCAATTATTATAATAATATTGCGCTAAGATGCTAAGTCCTGTGACGCATTATGAAAGTTTAAAGGCGTTATGGTGTTATCTGCTCTCCTGTTCCTCTTCTGGATTGGTTCCGGAACTCACATTGGTATATGGACCGCGGTTGCTTTTAAGATGTATGTTTCTCTTCTTCTGTCTTCTCAACTCCAAAGAAACTTGTCTATTCTTTCGTGTCTGGCAACACGTCGGTAAAGCCTTAGTAATACTGACGTCCATGGACGACGGTAGTCACTTATTATCAATCCTTCTGCTTGCTTAATTGCTTATCCTATATATTATAAAAAACCCCTTTAAACTAACTCAACATTTAAAAATATTGTAGCTAAATTATTCGCAGATGCGACTAATTGTCGTGCCATTGTCGCATTGCCGCACGTGTGTAGACCCTAAAAGAGAAATGCCGATTGTATTTTCCCGGGAATGTTCCGATTTACCACATTAATCACTTTAAATCCCAATTTCGGATGACCCAAATCCGTAAAAACGTGAAACGAAACACAAAAATTCGGCACTAATGTAATGTAATGAATTTTGAGGGAAGGTATTGTAAAATGTATCTTTTCAAAATCATATTAAGTTCAATGTTCTGTGGCAATATTTTGTCTGTTATGTATCTACAGTTACTGCGTGTACTGTGTGGAGAAAATAGTAATACTCGAGGCAGTACAGACTACCAACATAAAAGAAAAAAGAAAATAACACATTTAGTACAAGATGGGCAAATGTAAACTTTACAATTTTGCGTTTAAACGTGTTCATGCTACACCACAATAAATCATTAATTTGCGTCCTCTTTCATCATACGTACCGCGAAGGACTGGAATAAGTTGCCAGCGCCAGTGTTTCCGTTCGCTTACAATTTAAGTGTCTTCAAGTCAAGAGAGAATAGACTATTACTAAGTTATGGCGCTTTACCATCTAACACCACATCGCCACTTACCATCAGGTGGGATAGTGGTCAAACACTAATTTGTAGAAAATAAAAAAAAGTCTTTTCCATTTTTAAAATTTTTTAAAATTAAACATAAATATACATAAACAAAAATACCAAACTCATTTTCTGTATTGGAAGTTACGAAAACTTTCCACTTAACGGGACTATTCATCCGCCGTCCGTCCGTTCGTCTGTATGTCATAAGATTCAATATATCTCAAAATAATGCCGATATAACACGTCTCCTTATAGCCCGAGTTCCCCGGCATAGTTTTTACACAAGATTGCTAGCAAGCCAATTTTCGATATTTGTAGACGGCGATAGACATTTGAAATATTCACAGAAATTTATAAATCTATATATTCGTTTAAAAATAATGAAATTAAATAAAATATTAATAAAACAAATATATAACTGGGGCTCCCATAGAACAGACATTATTTTTTTGCCTTTTTTATAGATTACTAGCTGTACCCGGCGCGCGTTACTACGCATCATCTCATCCACCGTGTGTCAGATCGATATCATTTTTGCACCAAAATCTTTTCCAGACAATTCTGGACAAAGTTGCTAAAGACATCTGTGCTTTATTTTCTGCCATTTCAAAGTCTATAAAGGACGAACAAACTCACAAAAAAACATTAATTTTTATATATAAAGATGGTATGGGACCCCTCGTGCGCGATGCCGACTCGCACTTGACCGGTTTTCAATCGCAATTAAGATTTGCACCAATTTGCATACCTTAGGTTAATTATAAAACTTTTTTCATTTACTTACAATATAGATCAGAAAACCGTTTACAGACAACTTTTAACGGTTCAGCTAATATTATGAACAACTAGGGACTGCCCGCGACGTCGCCCACGTGGTACGTTAATAAAAAGTCGTCTGTTTAGAAATAATCTATCCATGTACCAAATTTCATCCAAATCCGTACAGTAGTTTTGGTGCGAAGGAGTATTAAATATACATCCATCTATCTATATATATATTTCACCACAAACTTTCGCATCCATTTCTATATATCAAAATTCCTGAAGACATTGGTCTATCTCCTACCATATCAACTCATTCATCAACTTCAGAGTCATATTGTTTAGGAACTTTATTCAGAATTATCGGAATAGGTTTTGGTGCCAAAATGTTATCGACCAGACATTTGGTTACTGAGTTTATGCATAACAACGCCGGGTACAGCTAGTTTATTGTCTTAGTAGAATTTAGTACTCCTAGTAGGTAGTACTTATACGAAGAATTTTTTTTGACCTAGAATAAGTTAATGCTTGACACAGAATCCACCTGATGGTAAGTGGCGATGATGTCTAAGATGTTGGTCGCACTAAGTAAATGTCTATTCACTCTTCTTTTGAAGGCTCCTACATCATACGTGAGCGGGACACCGATGAAGGGAAGTTATTCCATTCCTTTTCTGTACAGATAAATAAGAATCTAACAGCCTAACGTACAAGAACCTACAGGGCGAAAGTTCAATAAGGAACAGTTTAAAAAGTTTCTTAATGTATTTATTATACTTCGTAATTACGTGTGTATCGGTGAAAGTTCCCATTTAACAAACTTTTTCTTCTCTTGATAATGGTTGAAAAGTTAACGAACTTTAATGTAATATTTATCCAGAAGAATACAGTATATTTCAATATTAGTAAAATGTTTTCTGACACTCTTTTTAAATTACACGAATATACATTGAGGATTATTTAAGATGGAATTTTCATTGTTAAATAAATTATTTGACGGATAAGTAATGAATGATTCGTTAAATTTGAAATTCGTTTGTAGTATTTGACATTTCTCATTAATCAGTTATTATGAATGCGGTCCTTTTTCCTCATAACACATTTCTCCATCAGGCTATTTAATTCCATGTTGTAGTAAGCAAACATAGGAGCAGAGCCTAGTTGTTTGAACGCAGGTCTCTCGAACGGAATGTCCTGGGTTCAATTCCGGCGCCCACCTCTAATTTTCAGTTATGTGTTATATCAAAAGTTGATTGTCACTTGCTATGGTGAAGGAAAATATCGTGTGAAGATCTGCATGTCCTGATCCCCCAATCGTGAGTACCCGAGCCCAGTATTAGGACAATTATAAGCTGCAATGATAAAACCTTTTTTTATGCCATCTTTAGTTCTGCTGCATGGCTTAACAAGTTCTATCCACAATTGACTTTACGCGCCATCCAAAACACTTAAGATTTTTTTATCTATCTTTTACTTTTTTAAATAATTTACCCAGACACTTACATACGACACATGCCGCCAGCCTACGAATGCTTCGGAAAATTATCTCCAAAGGAGACGTTCTTCTCTTTCTACCATATTCAAGCAAAAATCGACACCTTTTGGGCACAAGTGGAAAACTAAAAATAAAGCTGGCATGTAAGGTTAAAGTAACGACATCTATCGAAACTTTGGTGTACTTTTTTGTGGTCCCGTGGACAAAGTTTTCGATATGAACGGGGTCGCTTTTCCGTGTAGTACTATGATATTGGATCAAGTTCAACACACATTTTACTCACACAAACTCAAATATTTCATATAAGTATTTTTAAATACAGAACGTCAAATATTTTAAATCTACCAGTACTTTAGAAAACGACAAAAAAAGTGGAGAAAAATGGTGAAATAAAGTTCGTAGACCTTTTGATGTTAATCTTTGTAAAAACCAATTAAAAATGACATCAAAAGTGTATCAAAGTGAAACAACGCAATATTAAATTAACTCTAGATAAAAGGAAAAATAATTGATTTTTTTAAGTAAATCTATGTAATGGTGCGGGGTACCAATTAATTTTTTCATATAATTACTATCAAGCAAATTTTACGTAAGTGACTTTATTTGGAATAGACGCTCAACTTGTTCATATAACAATTCTAGATTGTGGTAGCCTACTGAGATAGCAGGGGAACAGTATCCACGGTACCTCAGGAACCATTATGGTACCACGCCATCTATAGAACAATGTGGTCGTTAAATTTTATAAATTTTAATTATGGAACAGTAAAAATGATAAAATATTTCTTAAATATTTGATTATCTTTTAGGAATTCCTTCTGAAAAAGAGATAAGATATCATTTATATTGTTTCTGAAACAATAATTTGCTTGTTTTGTGTTGTTTACATATTGTTCATTGTTCCAGATTGCTATTTATTTCGCGGAATAAGTTTGGTGAATCCTTATAACTTTTTTTATTGATTCGTGAACTTTGATTTGTTCCCGTTGTATCTCTCATTCGTATTTGATTACTTCTGTCTCGGATAAGAAGTTTTTTTCTCATATTACAATACATAACAATACAGAAGTCATTTAAAATGAGAAACTTGACTAACAAGTCTATAAATTAGTATAAGTTAAACGTAAGGTATTGGGGGAACGTGTGAATTTCAACTCCCGTCTAACACCTCAGGGAGGAGGGAGCAGCTGAAAAACAGCGCTGCCGGGCCCTCTGACCTGCATCAGCTAAAGCTGAGCCGGTTCCTTTTGCCTTAACAACTTTATTTGATTTTTCTTTATTATATAATTCCATGGTGTTTTGTTAATGTTGTTTTTAAGGAGTTATATAGTCTGCAGTCGGGAGGTGCAAGGAAACCCAAAATTGACTTAAAAATAATTTATTGATATTTAAAAAACTACATTTCTATAAAATAGTGACAATTGCTCGAAGTTTGAGACTGGGAAAGTTGCAAAGTTACAAAATTATTTGCATTGCGATGCATTTCAGGGCACAGGGCCGTACTTCGCACAGGGCCGTATTTGAAGTATCAATAACAAAGGCAATAAATGATTTATTTATTGAAATTAATTTTTATTTGTTTGTGACTTTGTTTGTCTTTATAGACTCTGACATGGTAGGCAATGGTGTTGTAGCAACTTTGTTCAGAAGACTTTGGAAAAGGTTTTAGTACCAAAATTATAAAGATCGGACACATGAATGATGAGCTGATGCTAAGAAACGCACGCCGGGTACAGCTAGTGTGAAATAAAGTTAAAGTTATGTTCGGGGAATTCCTCATGACGTTTTTCTTTCCCGTAGAAAGTGATAATCAACTTCTGACAGCGCATCATGTGCGTCATAGATTTGAGAATTAGAGGTGTGCGTTGCAGTACTGAACCCTGGGCCCCTGTTGAGAACTAAATGAGTACGCAGCGTGGGAAAGAATAGGTTTGCCACGTGACCATCGGATGTCTACAGAAACCGGACCGTGGGAATCAATCTTCAGATTTCATTTCCGTAGCGAAGTGACGACGGTCACATTATATTTCACGTCAGAATCGAACACGTGACATGGAAGATATTGGCAGTTCCTATTTTTATAACTCAGAATAATCTTCTAAAAAATGTAATTTTCATACCAAATGAAACCAATTTAACTTCAGTTTTAACACACAGTCTTACTTTAGAACGCACAGTTAAATACAGTCATACTTTAGAATGCACAGTCACACACAGCTTTTAACACAGTCTCACTTTAGAACGCGTAGTCACACATAATCTTTAACATACAGACTTACTTAAGTATGCACAGTCACACACAATCTGTAACACGCAGTCTTACTTTAGAACGCACAGTCAAACACAGTCTTACTTTATAACGCACAGTCACATACAGTTCTTAATACACTGTCTTACTTTAGAACGCACAATCACACATAGTCTCTAACATACAGACTTACATAAGTACGCACAGTCACGCACACTATATAACACACAGTGTTACTTTTGATTAGAGCACGTTTTTTACACCGTTAGTCGGCAGCGTGTGTGTATCGCAAGTGATTCATAAAGCTAAATAATATCGGGTGCGGCCAGCAGGCCGGACTGGTAACTGTCAATGGTAAATTTAGGGAGTGCATCCGTGCCTCGGAAGGCACGTCAGACGGTAGATCCTGATTGTTAACGTTAACTAACAGTTGGTAAATAAAACCAGTTACAGCAATGGTTCTAACGTACCGTAACGTACTTACGTACGTACGTACGCGCACCGCTAAATTTCAAAGTTATAAAATTATTTTATTACCATCAACTTTTTCTTAGACGAAGACGTATAAGTCTATATTCTCGGACAGTATTTTGTGTTAAGGCGACATCTAGTAGGTTCATCATCGAAAGCTCTCACGCCATTGGTTCAAGCCAACGGATACAGTATACCTAATAGTAATAACACGGTCCATCAAACGAAATTAGTAAACTACCTTCAGTATTAATGAGGTAATTAAGCAAAGGACTCGATTGCATATCACGCGGTAAATTGGTAATTTGAGTATAATGGGTTTAAGTGAACCAATTGAGAAGACTAATTTCTAATTAATATCGAATCACCTGGTCTGAGTAAAGGGCGCTACACACTGTTGCAATTGAAACTTCGGTTTTCCTGTTCGATTACAGCGTACATTTTAGAAAAATAGAATAAAAGAAAGAAGAAAAGAAAGAAAGAAGAGAAGAAAGAAAGAAGAAAAGAAAGAAAGAAGAAAAGAAAGAAAGAAGAAAAGAAAGAAAGAAGAAAAGAAAGAAAGAAGAAAAGAAATAGAGAAGAAAAGAAATAACGAGAGAAGAAAATAAAGAAAAACGAAAAAGAAGAAGAAAAGAAAGGAGAAAGAAAGAAGAAAAGAAATAACGAGAGAAGAAAATAAAGAAAGACGAAAAAGAGGAAGAAAAGAAAGAAGAAAGAAATAATTTAAAAAAAAAGAGAGAAGAAAAAAATATGTCGACGTTAAACTTCGTACATATTACGAAAATAAAAATAGACGACAACAAAAAAAAGCATAAGCGCTTAAAAAGGACCGCAGTCAGCTTTAAAATCGTCAGCAACCCACGACCCACAGCTACTGGTTTTCAGTGTGGTGCCCTTTTCGTACCGGAGTAGTAGGGTTTTACTAAGTTTACTTTAACATCAAACCACCTCGTCACTTACCATCAGGTGAGTTTGTAGTC
>DWJZ01005150.1:0-14416 GCA_018249125.1 Asbolis capucinus | reverse complement strand
TTTCTGGCTGGATGACGCGAGTCGCTTGCTTATCATTAAATATTGTTTTGTGTTGTTATTAACTCTTCTTTTCCTTCCTGGTAGTCCTGGTTTTCGGGTAACGGTGCTGGTAACGGTAACGGTATAGGTATGTACAATGTAAATTATACACTGTAAAAGGTATTGAAATATGTAGGCATGTTGCGTGTTGCTACATAACAACACGCATAAATTATACTATGGTTATCACATTAACGATTAAATTCGTATAGTATGTGTTATATTATGGTAACCCTTTCGAACTTGAATTCTCTTTGATTGGGGTTTTTCAGTTTCCAGACGTATCTATTTTTATTTATCAACAGTGCATGGATATATTACAGATAACGAAAATCAAAGTAATTGAAATAGAAGTTGAATTGTACTTTGTTGAACTCTTTCGTGGGACTTAATGGAGTAAATTAAGATTGATTTGTGTTTGTGAATAATTAAAACACCTAGAAGAGTATAAGTGTTCTTGTTCTGTGCTAAAAGTGGATAATAATAATAAAGATTCATTTGTTGCCCAATAACACTAATAACAAAACAAAAAAAAGGAACAATCAGAAAAGCATTGCATAGTAAAAAAAATAATTAAAAAGAAAAATGTAATAACTGGGCAAAAGGAAGTGGCTGAGCTTATACTGTCACGGGATCAAGATACCGAGCAGAGCTACTTTTCTGCCTCACCCCACTCCCTAGGTCATTAGGCTCGCCCTAGGTGTATGTAGGGTGCTCCCCGATTACCTGCTTATATAAGATTCAATATGATTCTTATAGAAGAAATATTTATTGCTTAACTGCTAAGGTGGTAGGTATAAAAACTATACTTAATACCAGTTACTCTTGTGGATAACCCACCTTAAAATATAAATTACTCTATGGGTTAACCTCTGCTATCAGCCCTCCTTCCACCTCCCCCCTCTTCACCACCCCTCCTATTTACCCCCTTCCCTTCGTCATCCCCCACAGTCAAATTATGCATGAATACAGAATGTAATGATTATCTTGGATAATGAAGAACATTTCATCTCCTATTTTAACCACTCCAAGACTTTTTTGGTAAAAAAGGTAGTTCTGTTTTACCTCTGTACCACATTTCATCAAAATCGGTGCAATAGTTTCGGTATGTACGATGGTAAGTGATCACTGCCACCCATGGACATAAATAACACCAGACTGAGGTGATACTAACGCTTTGCCTGCCAGGAAGGAAGTAATAGAACCCCATGCGCAGGGAAGAGAATGAAATACGGGAAGCATTGCTAAAGCATCTGGGATCAATAAAGACAGCAACTGACCCCAGATACATCTAAACCATAATACTTTAGGACGGAAGATAGAAGAAGAATGGGGAGGAAAATAGAAGTAGGAGAAAAAGGGGAGAACTGGCTCTCAAGCCAATTCCCATTTCTCTTTTTTTGGTGAATGACAACTAGTCATTTATATATTAGGCTACAGATTACAGACCAAAATAAACTATTATTCTCATAACTTTGCAAGTTATCCAGTTTCAGATTAGATAGGTACTTGTGCAGTTATCTACAAAATAAAATAGATTAGCTTTGATAGTAAATTGTTATTATTATCACTTAGTGTAGTGCAATTCAAATTTCAATATATGTATATGGATATATCCTAATATTGATGCTACAATAACCATATGATTGATAGTATCAATGATCAGTTCCTCCCGGGGTGGCAGTGCATTAGTGACACCCTAGTCTGGTGTTGCTTATATATTGGCAGTGCTGATCATTCACTCATCACGATCGCGATCATTCTTCGCATATCAGGTGTTGCATCTGTTTGCCTGGTCATAACAAAATATAATCTGTTTTTTTACATACTATATCCTAACTATGGCTATCACCAACTCCAATGGCATTACCAATGTGTTGCTAACCTACAACATACTAGCCATCAAGCCCCTTACTGGAATAATTTGGAGAATATTGAATGATGGGATACAATGGGGTGGCATTCTACCCAAAGTCTTAACACCTTTTTAATGCTCATGATATTTCCAGCTGGGCAATAAGCTCTCACAAGACAATGATGTCTCAGTCACCAGTCACACCTTGCACTTGCACCAAGAAGGGTGTGGATGTGTTCCATTGCTCTAAGGGGAACAATAAGCTAGTTTACGTGGGAAATTGTATTGGTGAGAGATACATTTGATGTCTACTTTCACTGAATCTTGAATCTGAGAGATTCTACCTGCGCATTTATTAAAATCATTGGTATATCATCATTATGTAAAGAAATTTAAAATAAAGGCATATTAAAATTCATATCACTTGGAACTCATTTCAGTCCAGTCAGCTTTTCCATTTATTATCTAACATATAAACTTGCTTCGGGCTTGGAGTATCTTACTTGAAGGAAATGTTTTCATTCATCATGCACATCTGTTTAGTAAGTACAATTGCTTGATACTATTATTTTGCATTGCCACTTCTAATTCATCTCAAAATTAAATCATTATATTAATAAAACCACCTAGACTATATTTAATAAAAAAATATTAAATATAAAAGAAATAAGACATATTAAACTATTATTTTACAACTTCCTTATTCCAGGTCATTCCGTCAATGGTTCAACCACATATATGGCTATTGATGGTGATGGGCGGCATGTTGTAGCCAAAAAGTGGTGCTTACCAGCCACAAATGATTTTGAAGTTAGAGATCAGCAACTCACTTCACTCGATCAAGACTTCAAAACCACACAATGTCTAAGAACTTCTTATCTGGTGCCCTATACAGCCCTGGAGCAGAGATCAGAGTCCAAAAAAACTGGTGAATTGTTGATATATGTATTCAGAGATTTTGTCCATGGGGTATCCTTGAAAAATTTGCAAGATAAATGCAGTTTCTTCGACAATGAAGGGATAACATTAATGCGTCGAGTGGGTTTGGGTGTGTTTAGTGCATTGAGTGAGTTGCACAGTGTTGGGGTGGAGCACAGGGATCTGCGGAGTGAGAATGTGTTTCTGGAGGACAGTGGGGGGTTGAAGCTGGTGGGGGCGAGCCTGGACTCCAGGCTTGGAGAGATGGTGGAAGGGGTCAGCTATAGGTGAGTTTGCAATATAAGTCATGTAAATTTATGAGTAAATTATTGAGGTCGTGAATAATTTAATAAAAAAACAAGCAAGGATCAATGAATGTTTTCATATCTATCAAAGTGCACCCCCGCCAACCTGTGAAGAAAAAAATATTAGTTGATTAAAGGAGGAGTTTCTCGATTTATGTGTGTTTATTTGTTACCTTAGAACCTTTTACTGAGGTGAACGATTTTGATAATTCTTTTTTTGATTGAATGCTGGTGCTTATGGTGTGGTCTCATTTTAATTTGAATGACATGTAATGAGCATTTTTGGAGTTATTGTTTCTTTTAATATATTGTTTTATTTTAATTTAATATTTTTGTTTTCGTTCTTTACCTCATAACTTTTTACTGGCTTTACCAATTTTGATCCTTCTTTCTTTATTCAGAAACATGTACGTGTAGTTGACAATAATCTGTTAGTTTTATTACTTGGCGGAGTCGTTTGAAGTCTGTTTAAGAAAAAAAAAGATAAATTTTGTCCAACAGAAAAGCTTAAGTTTGGTTAAGTTGATTTTTTTTTAACTTTAATGTATAAAATTGATTTCTTTATATGATTTTTTTAATACAATTATAAATTTGAGATATTTTTAATCTACCAGTAATTTGGTACTTACATTTTTAACAGCCAAACAAAACGTCAAGATATATACGCCGCAGCGCAGGTGCTGCTTTCGATTGTGTCGAAGGAAACCAGTCAGGAAATTCCATCGGATCTGCCCGGCTCAGCCAAGGATTTCTTATCAAGGTATAAAATATCAGATTTTGCGATTACAATACTTCAAGCTATTGTCTTCCTATTTCGAACGATACATAGAAAGTGCTTTTGCGGGATAGAGAGAAACAATGCGCAGGAACAATTTGCGACGCTTTTGCTGAATTATTGGCGCGACAACATCTAAACTTTCTAAATATCGGAATTAATCTCTCTCTCTTTTTTCTCTCTCTCTCTTCTCTCATTTTCTTTTTCTCTCTCTTTCTTTCTTTCTCTCTCTCTTTCTTTCGTTCTCTCTTTCTTTCTTTCTTTCTCTCTCTCTCTCTCTGCCTTTACTCCTGAAGCGATATACGCTTTGCTTTCAATATAAAAATGTTGTAACTTATTAGGTAGGTCGTTAATGAGTGTTGGAATGATATATTTTAAAATTCTAGTACCATATATGTTATTGTATATTGTTAGTTTGTACTTATTTGTTTTGTATAATTTTCTTAGTTTATCGTGTCTAGTTTTCTTAAGCAATAAATCCGGTCTTAAATTTTCAGAACGCATCAAAAATTAAGTTTTGTTAAATATATTCATAATTCTACAATATTTAAATAGTTCGTTACTATTATTCAGGAATCTTGTTTTAATAAATTTTGGTACAATTGTTTTCAGTAATCTTAATTGCAATGTATAAATATTATTTAAATTACTTTTGGATGACCTGCCATAGCTGCTTAGTCCATAACCGATGACAGAGTCAACTAAAGCCATATAAATTAATCGCAATATTTTATATGGTAATTTGTATTTTAAAATTGTCAATTTGCTTAAAATTGCTCTTAATTTAATACAATCAAATTACATGTGGCCATTTCTAAAATGTTATATCTTTATTTTCAGATGTCTTACAGAAGACGAGCACAGCCAGTGGTCAGCAGATCAGCTGCTGAATCATGGATTCCTTAAAGACGCTGTGTCTAAATCACCCAGTATTATGGGAAATGAAAATGAAGAAAGGGAGTATGAGGTAGTTTAGTGCTACATTCCCGATTTAGAAGCTGTCCAACGCGCATCACTCGTAGTTTATGACGCCAGCATGGTAGTACAGAATGTTCACAGAAAATATTTCCTAAGGACCGATTTGAGTAATCATTAACCTGGGTGCGGCAGTTAACTATTAAATAATAAAAACGATTCGTATATTTAAAAAAAAAACTTTTTTATCTCCAGCGATAGACATTTTTGAATGTCTTTATTTACCAAAAACTATAATGAAAGAACAAAATTTTTCAACTTTCCCATATTTCTTTAAGTTTTGATGTCTTTTTTAACTATTATTTTATTTTCGTTTTAATACTTTCAATTGTTTTTGGACAGGATGAAGATTTTCCGATCGAAGTACAGCCTAGACCATCGACAAATGTAAACTCTCGGCTGAATGATTTTGAAATATTATACTTTCTCGGCAAAGGAGCGTTTGGCGATGTATTGCAGGTATAAAAATAGTATTTATTTTGTAATTTTAAACGGTTTTTATCAGTGGCGCAGGAAGAGCGTCGGCGAGGGTGGTCCGCACCGGGTGTCACCTTTTTTGGAATGACACTCACCCGGTGACTCGACATTAAGAACAATGTACAAACAATAAATAAAACCACACACAGCACTTCTTTTTCGAGGATTCCTCCATAATATATCCTTGACTTCTCAGTGGCATCATTTCACATATCTTTCGTTAAGTGTTGTTACAAGAGTAATGATAAGTATTTTAACTTTCGACGAGGTGACACCATCTACTTCCGCACCGCGTGCCACCCAAGGTAGCTATGCCACTCCTGTAGCATATGTAGGAGTTGAGTAGCATATGGAAAAAAATTCATGATTTTTACAACTTCTCAGGTCCAAAACAAGTTAGATGGCGGCGTATATGCGCTTAAACAGGTCAAACTGGACCCTAAAAGTGATGAGCTCAACATAAAGATCACAGCAGAAGTTCAGCTACTCTCTCGTCTAAACCACGAGAATGTAGTCCGGTACTACAACGCCTGGATCGAGACTATCACCGAGACAGAGAGTGAGGAAGATAGTGATCTGGAAGACTCCAGTGACGGTAGCCTGGTGACTATCATGGATAACGATAGCCTCGTGGAGTTGCTCAGTCATGTTAAGGTCAGTCTGGAGTATATCCTTGATAATAAAACCTAAAACAGACGTGTTATACATATTTTCTTTTTATTCAAATTGCTAGAATACCAGTTGATCAAATTTTAACACCGCACTAATAACAAGATCTGTAGTTTGTTACTAACATTTTAATACAGTATGCATTTCGTAGGCATTTTGTGTGAACCCGCCGTTTACTTGCGGCGTCGTCTGTTAAGAAACACTCGCTGTTATGTACTATGACAAACGCGTACGAGAAGTATTTTTGAATTTGGTAGAAATTTTGGGAAGCTCTTCCCTTGGATTCAATCTATCGATGGCCTTCACTACTGAGCACGGTTCTCTCCTCATAATGAGGAGGCCTAGAACTCCACCACGCTGCTCCAATGCGGATTGGTGGATCTCCCCTAATCTGTCAAGTTTTCGTGTTTCTTTTACAGATCCAAGATGACTCGACTGGTATCCAATTTGAAGAAGACTCAAACAAATCCCAATCTGTACCTACCGAGGAAGTATCCGATTCCCCGAGGGTACAGTTGACGCAGGTGCTGTACATCCAGATGGAATTCTGCGAGAAGAACACGCTGAGACAGGCGATCGACGACGGACTGTACCAGGAGTACGACAGGGCGTGGCGGTTGTTCCGAGAGATTTTGGAAGGTCGTTTCTTCGTTCGCCCTTTCATTTTATCATTCTCCTTCCACCACGTGGCAGTAGTCGCAGGAAAAAGTGAAAGGATACTGTTTGTTTTATATTAAACTAGCTTCCGCCTGGGACTTCGTTTGCGTGGAATAGTTACTTTGGGCTAACGCTAACTTTAACTCGCGACTTCGTTTCTGTGATACATGATTTTTACGAAACTTTAACCGTTTACGCGGAGCACGCAGCGGAAGTTCTCAATAGGAAAAAAATCCCCCGATTTTGAAACATTCTTCATTGATGCTCCACTTCTATTGGTCTAAGCGTGATGATAGCCTATAGCCTTCCTCGATATTTGGGCTATCTAACACTGAAAGAACTTTTCAAATCGGACCAGTAGTTCCTGAGATTAGCGCGTCCAAGCAAACAAAAACAAATTCTTTAGCTTTATAATAATAATATAGATTTCATTTCAGGTCTCGCTTACATTCATAAAAAGGACGTGATCCATCGAGATTTGAAGCCAGTAAACATATTTTTGGACCGTAATGACAATGTCAAGATTGGTGATTTTGGCTTGGCAACTAAAGTATTCACAGGACTGGCTGCGGGTGGTATGTTTTAACTCATTAGCACGATTCCTGTCCATTTAATTGATAATACCGATGTATTGCAACAATCATCATGATTGCAACCCATAAAAGTCCCAATACTGGGCTCGGGTCACTTATAATGTGAGACTACCAGCCCTAGTCCACCACGCTGGCCAAGTGCGGATTAGTAGACTTCACACACCTTCAAAAACTTTATGGAGAATTCTGAGGAGTGCAGGTTTCCTCATAATGTTTTCCTTCACCGTAGCAAGTGATATCAACTTCTGATATATACTCGTTACTTTGGAAATTAGAGGTGCGTGCAGGATTTAAACTCTGGAGCTCCCGTTCACACCGCTAGACTATCACTGCCTGTCCGATGCTTTATGATTGCTTGATGTATTACTTGCAGATAAAATGAGGAGCCAAAATGAGGAAGAAATGATGCTTACCGGGAAGGTAATTGACTTTATAATTTTAAGTATCTTTTTAATGCCTGTTACTAGATATATTATTGTAAACAAAAGAATTCTTCAAGTTCTTTAGTAGATTGCAGTTTAAATCCTTTTTTGATTAACAATCCTACTTATAAGTACGAAAGTTTGTGAGGTTGTAGTGTAGGGATCGTACACCGAGTCCTACAAAAGATTGCTGGACTTTCGAAAGCCGGTACAAGGACGTAACTACGTTGTCCATTGTTGGCTCTTGTCTTATTGTCTGACTGTTAACATCGCACGTCAGTTTAAATGAACCTATATTATGAAAACAATATTGCTATATATATATAAATATATATATATGGGACGCAACTGTAAGAATATCAATTTCTTTGAATTTATCACGCAATGAGTCCCGTGACCCTAACTTATAAATAGACCCGATAGCCCTTTTCTGAAGTAAGAATATTTAATCAATGTTATCTGCTGTACCCCACAGTAAGATGCCATATGACATGACATGAAAATAACCAAAATAAACAAGCCTAGCGTAACAGCATCAGTAAGCTGTTATTTTTCTAACAGCATATTCAGCCCTGCTGAGTTTAGTCGCGTTGGTTGCTATATGCGGTTGCCATAGACTTTGTTTGACAGCTTCAGAATAAAGTCGAGGTTTTAAGGAACGTCATTAATGTTTTCCAGGTAGGTACAGCACTATATGTGGCTCCAGAAGTCGAGCACAATACGAAGGTGAAATACGACCAGAAGGTGGACATATACTCTCTGGGCATCATCCTGTTCGAGATGTTCCACGCGCCGTTCGACACCGGTGCAGAACGGTATGCTGTGCTCACTAGACTCCGGAATAAGAAGATTATCATGCCCAAGAACTTCATTAGACACAATAATATAAAGCTGAGATCTATTATAAGGTATGTGATAAATGAAATCTATATCGTTACTGATAGGTTATAATAATTTACAGCCGCCAAAGCTCATCGATATTGTAGAAAACAAAGTCTATTAGAATCGCGAAAGACTGGAATAAATTGACCGCATCAGTGTTCCCGTGCGATTACAATGTAAATATGTGGAGAATGAATAGGCTTATGCTAAATTAGCGTGCTTTAACACCCAGAACACATCGCTGCTTACCATCACCATCCATCACCATTACATCATAATGAAGCACTAATTTAATGAACCTATGTAAGTTACGACCCTACGTCATTTGAATTACACCTGGAAATTTTATTCATACTAATATGCTACTTTTTACGCTCTTCAGTACAGAATATATAAAAAATTTGCGAATTTCGGTTTGTTAAATGAATAATTCTGAACAGTTGAACACAATATTTATTAATTCTAAATGGTTGAGATAATATATATAAATATTTTGCAGGTCGCTTTTAGATCATGATGCGACCCTTCGCCCTACCAGCATAGACCTGATATCTAACAAGCATATACCTCGTGTGGTGCCCGAAGAAACCTTATCAAGTTTGCTGACACACACTCTAGCAAAACGGAGTTCTCCCGGTTACCAGCAATTGGTTGGACGTTGTCTGTCACAGCAGCATTCTGTGAACGAGGAATATTCCTATCAAAGCAAGATGAAACTCAAACCTATGAAGTCTAT
This sequence comes from Asbolis capucinus, assembly GCA_018249125.1. Lineage (NCBI taxonomy): Eukaryota > Metazoa > Arthropoda > Insecta > Lepidoptera > Hesperiidae > Asbolis > Asbolis capucinus. The sequence goes on along the minus strand of DWJZ01005150.1, from coordinate 5,113 downwards.
TACTGCCATACAAGAGCGCGTTATCAAGGTACACTATATTCGCAATAGCTGCAGATCATTTGGAATACCAGGTGTTACTGGCTGAGGAGTTCACCTTCCAGAATGTTGTTCTGGCCCGGTATGAAGCGCCCATATCCTGGCCTATTACGTGTGTATTATAAGGTTTTGAGCTAGCTTAGAAGGCGGGCGCGAGAGGATAATGGATAGGTGATCACAAGTGGTTTAAATTTCATGAGCGTGTCCGTGCTTCGGAAGGCACGTACAGTTGTCGGGGGTCCTTGTCAGATGCCAGTCTATATACCCTGTGGAAGGCTGTATTAAAACCGACCCATAATTGTGCCACTACTGGGCTCGGGTCTCCACCCAGAATGTGAGGGATAATGCAATAGTCACCTAATGGCCAAGTGCGGATTAGCTTCAGCCACCTTTGAGATCTTTATGGTGAACTCTCATCCGAGAGACCAGCATCCACACCAGTAGGCTCTCACTGCTATCAAAACCGACAACACTGATCTTCAAATTCTGCAATAATCAAACTCATGAAAAATATTTTCCAGGTGTTCAGAAGCCATGGCGCGCACGAATTCTCGCCACCCTTACTGACCCCCTGCGTAAAACGCTGGAATGATGACTCGAGTGCTGTCAAAGTGATGACGTCGTACGGCTCCGTTTGTCATCTGCCTTTTGATTTGAGATTGCCATTTGCTAGGTAAATTAAAAATTTAATTTTAACTTTAAGGACACTTCAGGATACGACACTGGTCTAGTGTGCTTTGATGAGGTTTGTGATAAACCCATATGCTGGATTTTTTTTTCCTGCCACAATTAGTGACATCCTCGTACCGGCTTTCGAAAGTCCCTAAATTAATACGAGATTTGTCTGTGAATTGATTCAAAAAATGCGTAAAATCTCAACACATAGACAAGAGATATTATACTATTGTTGAGTATCTAAATGACAAGGATGCATGAACTTGATCCGCTTTGCTTGTAGTTCCGATCGGGCTAGTAAACTTTTGTAACAGATTTAAATATTGTTATTAAAAAGAGTTCCAGGACATTTTTTCCTTCCGGCCTACACTAGAGAAAATAGTCCTAAGTTTGTATTTTTTATAAAGCCGATGACAGATAGGTATTGTCAATAGAGACTAGGCTTTATAAAAGAATTCTTTTAAATATGTTTTAATAATCCAACTTAGCATTATTAAATTTTTACTTTCGTTAGCTTTTGGTTCCTAAGACCAAATAGTTTACATAGTTTCACAGTTAAAGCCATTTAACATGGTATATGTATGTATAACTAGGGTCCGCCTGCGACTTTGCCTGCGTGGTATTTGATAAAAAGTTGCCTTGGTGTTAATCCAGACTATAATTTATAATAATTTTACCAAATTTCAGTGAGATCCGTTCAGTAGTTTTTGTGTAAAGGAGTAAAGTACATCCATCCATCGTAACAAACTTTCGTATTTATAATATTATGGTCTTCCAGATTCATAGCGCATTCTGGAACAGTGTATATGCGTCGATACCAGGCGGGAACTGTGTACCGGGAGAATAAGGAAAAACGGAGAGTGAAGGGCGCTCACCCGCTGGAGGTCATTGAGTATGCCTTCGATATTGTCACACCGGAATATGGTAAGGAATAACGTAGTATGGATCTATCGCCCCTGGCTTCGCACAGGTGAATATTTAGTTTTTAGCAGACTGGGTAGACGACCGTGCGCTTGATTCGCATTTCAAGTGAGGTGGAAGTAGCCAAATTACTTCTTATTACATCTGCTATCTGCCAGTGAAAGTCCGATCAAAATCAGTCCAGCCGGATGAGCCGGAACAAAGAGACAGATATAAATTGTAAAAAAAACCATTGGTATTGTACCGTGTACACAAACATGCACGTAAGAAAATACGGTTATTTTAATATTATCAACAGACACTTCAATATTATTTATTTTTATAGATTTGTTTTTCTAGACACGCTCTGGCCGGACGCGGAGTTGCTGGTGGTTGCGAGTCGCGCGGCGGCCGAGTGCTCCCTGAAGGTCACGGTCCAGCTGAACCACACCGAGCTGCTGCGGACCCTGTTGCTGTCCTGCGGCGTGCCGCTCGACAAGCACCACGCCATCTACCCCGTGCTGGTCGACGTTAGCTTGGGTCAGTTCATCTACTGATTAGAAGTAATGACATGCCGACCAGTCGCCGACTAGTCGATAAAAAGTGTTGACGATCTGGCCCCTTACGTAGTATGTATTTCTTAATTATTTTCAATTAATTTTATATTTAAAAAAAATATGTAATACTAGTTTCCGCCTGCGACTTATCCCGCGTGGTATGTCGCTTAAAAGTCCTCTAGGTGTCAGTCCGGGCTATCATCTATCTGTGTGCCAAATTTTATCCAAATCGGTTTGGTAGTTTTTGCGTGAAGGAGTAACGAACATCCATCCTCACAAACTAACTCGGTCTCTTAATGACCGGCTAAAAGACTAGTCGGTTGGCCGGCAAAGTTATAGACGTCGCGTCAATAATTAAAACTATTGTTACAAGTTTTTATTTAAGTTGCAGCATATGTTTGTACATTTGTTTGTTAAGTGTTTGGGGCAAAATTTTGCAAGCTTAATTAGACCCACTCCCTCTTCACTACGGAGTTGAAATTTTGCAAGCACCTACTGTCCTGATGACAATATATTTTTATGACAAGCATGACCTGATACTACGTTCAGGATTGGCTCCAGACTCCAACTCCTCAAGCGTTAAAAATACAGTTATGAATTTCTGTGTATTAATGTGTAATATCTATAAATAATTAAAGCTTGTGTTTTTAAATATTTTAATAAACCTTTTTATATACCTTTTGGTCTGGGCTTCAGTTGGTGGTATTGCCCCTAAAACGGGTCTTCAACGTTTTTTTATAATTATTTCCAGGTTTAAAAACCAGTTCACACCTAAAAAGTATCCTAGCGACGCTAGGCGTGGAGCCCGATAACGTGAAGTTCATGCTGCGGCAGATGAAAGCCGTGGATGCACCAGCTTTTGTCACGAAGGTGCCTTCTGAATACCGTCAGAGACTATTGGAAGCGGTGAATCAACTCGATTCAGTTATCAAACACGCCAAAATGTTAGGATGCGAGGTGAGTCTTCTGTCTCTTTCTAGCTTCTTCGTTATACATCTCGCTGTCTTTCTCTATTTCTCTCTCATTTAGTTGCAGCCTGTATTATCAGCCATTATGTATTAGCGATCATAAGTTCCATCCAGAATACCTTTTTTTTGCCATATTGGAGGATATTGGGCTGTAACTATCTGAGTCCACAGCAACCTCCCTTGCTTGGTGCTTCTGAACATCGGATAACGGACTTGGTTACCAAGTTTTTTTTTTAACGCGTGGAAAAGACCCTAGTCTCTTCCATCCGGCCACGGGAAGCTGGATAGGTATGTGGGACTCGAACCCACTAAAACCACACGGTGTCGACGCCTACCGCTTTGATGCCGGAACTGTGTGCTGCTCTCGCTCCACTGCCCCGGCGCGGCGGCCGCTGCCCCGGCGGCCTCGGCACGGCTCGCTCTCTATCCCCTCTCCACAGAGAGGGTTGGAGCGGCCAGCGGGCTGGCCCATCGGCCTTCCATTTCCCACTTGGGTAAAGGCGTGCTCGACACTGGCGCGCCTTTGCGCACCACCTAGCGTAACAACGACGGCAATATCGGTTGGTGGTAACACATTCTACCTGCGTCACCCACCTGGAAATGACCATTGAATGTTTAATAAATTGCGTGAATAGATAGCAGTGTCTCAACACACAACGAGATATTTCAAAGTTACAAACAATGATTTGCTAAAATATTATGGAGCTCCTACACGACCGAGAATTGACAGGCGACTGAGCGAGGGCTCTGTCCTGTGCAGTGATCTCACTTCCAAACAACGGAACTTATCAGTAATACGGGGTGTCTTCTCTAGTACAGTACATAGCATCTCAATGATTTAAGGGAAACTTTAGTTTTTTGTTTAAATTTTAATTGGTTATATTACATGTACATGGTGAATAGTGATCATATAATTTCTCATCACCAGTGCCCCATAACAGTGGCACCATTCCTGGCGTATAACGCGACGCAGCACAGCGGCTTATTCTGGCAGATGTCAGTGGCCAGGCAGGACCAGCGCTCTGCTAAACACCGCTCGAGAGACCTCATCGCGGCTGGAGGCAGGTTAGTCCAAGATACTCAACAGCTTATACATAGACTACGTTATATTACTCGGTGCATATTTTGATCTCGAAGTGACAAGTTTGTATGACTATTGATCACACATCTAAGGCGAATTATTTTTGGCAAAATATTATACGGCAAATTATTACATGTTTCTATCTTTGATACACCGCGCGATGTAGCAGTTTTGAATACAAAAACAGTGCATTATTTTGGCACTCCTACGCCTATCTTACGCACTTTGACTGATTTTTGAACACTAGTCGTTATTTCTATAACTATTGTTAATTATATTAAGCAAAGCGTACATGGGTGTGTGTTGAAGTTTTTAAATATTTGACTGACGTTAAAAAATATATATGTTGGTGGTAATGTGTGGCGGAGTAAACATTTTTGCATCGGCGATTTGAAGTTATCGTTAGTTATGTAAGAAAATATTCATGTCATCTGTTGTATATGTGTTCACCTGTTCGCCGATAGAATAACTTTAACTATCATTTACAGAAGCTCCGGATCATACGCAATGTGTATAAAAATATTTAATAAATTGCTGGACGATATAAGGGCTTGAAATAATGCAAATTTTTTTTTTAATTAAAAAATTACGTTATACATAAATGTTTTTATACACTTAACGATTATTTTCAAATGACTTAGTCGATATAAGACATCGGTCCGCTCACTCTAGTATCTACAATACCCTGACGGAGGATCATATGTGTAACATTATAACCAACTGTAACACTTATGAAATAAAATATTTAATTTCACATTTCTACCTAACTCAGCAAAAGTTTTATGTGCCTTGCGAACAAGGCATACCAAAAAATGTATATAGACTCATTTGAGTGTTCCCCTCCACGGAAATCTTTAGTAAAAGGCGAAAGATTTATACGTTTTGAAGGGAAACCA
>DWJZ01005149.1:0-14419 GCA_018249125.1 Asbolis capucinus | reverse complement strand
AAATTGGCAAATTGCGTGCGTTTCAGATTTTGCTCACTTGCTACGGTGAAGGAAAACATCACGAGGAAACCTGCATGCCGGGGAGTTTGCAAAACTCAAAGGTGTGTGAAGTCTGCCAATCCGCACTTGGCCTGGTCGACTATGGCCTTAACCTGCTCATTCAGAGAAGAGACCCGTGCTCAATAGTGGGCTGTGATGGGTTGAGATGATGATGATGACTATGATGATCAGACAATTGATAGCCTTAAATATATATTTCTGAAGATATATTTATAAATAATATATATTTTTTATTTCTTTTTTCTCTCTGCACAACTAACACACGGCCATCTGACCCCAAACTAAGCGTTAGCTTGTACTATGGTATATAAATATTACATATTGTGTATGGTATATATGTATATAGTACATATATATTTTTAAATACATAGTTATATAGATATTAACATCTGGACACACAGAACAAACATTCCTGCTCATCACAGAAAAGTTTGACCTGAGTGGGAATCGAACCCACGACCGAAGTAAGCAGTCAGGTACACTAACCACTAGACCATACGGTCTGTTATATATATTATACACAGCAAACCAAATGAAATATATACAAATATATGTTTATAATCCGTCAAAAATTTATAAAAGTGTCAATTATCGTATATTTAATTCGGTTTGATGGAACTGTTTCGTAACAAAAAATGCCATAGGAGTCGTTTTAAGTAGAAGATAATGACTACAAGACATTATTTCTACATTAAGTCACACGCTAGAAGTAAAGTGTGAAACGTATATTGTTAGCCAACCATTACCTTATAACTTTACCATTAAACCATTAATTATTCTGTTACAATCTAACATTAATTAACGAGAAATTCATTTGCACTTCCTATTCTAAGGCAAGAAACTAATGTGACTACAATAGGTTGCTTAATAAGGAAGTTCTATATCAATTAGAACTGTTAATATATGGTATTTTACAAGAAACTTTATACTTAATCATTAAAAACTCGGCTAATGTTCATTGCAAGTTAAAATAATACATTAGTTGTAATGAATACGATTAATTATTTTACGTGTTAAATTATGTGTATCCACTAAGAGGGTAATGCGGTATAGCAAAATTGTCAGCATATACGAGTGGAAGCATTCTTGTTTACGTATATTTAATTGCATTCTAGAAAAATTGCAGTTGCAAGTTGCAGTTGCAATTAAATTATGGAGTTAGGTATTAAGGAAGGAATTGAAGATGTGTTTTAGAGAAAAATGACGACAAAATTTGAAAAAATTTTAAATGACAAGCATTGATGAATAAATATTGAAATAACATGTAGCGAGTTTGCTGAAGATTCCGAATTAAACGAAAATCTTAACAGTACCTTACCATTTGTTTTACTGAATGTATATCACTTCTATTTAATATACTTTATTTTTGTGTGAATGAGTAACAAATATTCATCCATCCAACCTCGCAAACTTTCACATTTATAACTATGGAATTTAAGCAGTGACATAGCACTATCCCGGGAAATAAAAGGTTATTTCCTGGCTTTTACGAAGCGCAGTTAGCAGGGTATGATATATCTATATGATATATGTAGAGGGATATCGTTTAGAAGTAATATGCCTCAGGGCTTCGGGAGATGTCGCTCCGGCCTGTCCAACACATTACCACACACTTTCGTCGACGTATCAATATTTAATGATACCTATCAAATTTATACATCAACGTTCTTAGTTCCAAATATGTCTTTAAAATTTCTTAAACTACATATATTCAATTATCTACATTTGCAACCTTGTAAATATCATAATCTTAGCTATAATAATAATATTAATATATAAATTTTCCTTTAAATAAATGAATAAAATCGAAATAATGTGCTATAAAAGTATGAATAATTTAATAATATAATTAACTATTAACTAATAAAATTACGTAAGTTATTAAAAAATAATATAGAATTTAATAACATAATTAACTATCAATCAATAAAATTGTTTAATTTATCAACAAATATATTATTTGGGGACTATTTTTACTTTGGTCTATCATATATTGATACTAAAAGATCAAATTTATTGGCTACAGTAAATAAGTTGAATATGATAAGCAAAAAAGTATTTAATCAGCCTACAAAGACAGATGTACTGACATAAACTGAACATAGTATTATGGTGTTGTGGATATAATTAATGTATAACATTTTTATAAGTCTTTTATAAGTCCATGTTTCAGTCAATTTAACCTACTCAAGTACACTTTTTGTATTAATTAGTGATATTTATTCCTTTCTTGGCTTGTTGGTATCTGAAAATGCATCGACCGTAAAGGTTTTTTAACAATAAAATATTATTTTTAACATATTGAACTGTAATTAGGCACTTAACGTTTACGTTACGGTACGTTAAAATATATTATTTGTAGAAAAGCTTACAGTTGAGTACAAAATATTACTGTAAAGAGTTTCTAAACGTTTATTAAATTACACTTATCGGCTTCCTTTAGATTCTCCATGTGTACCAACCAAAGACCGTGTAATGAAAGATGAAGCAGTGATTTTAAAGTTGGCAACATTGAACACATAATAGGAAATCACATATTGAATAATGAACGTTTTTAATATTGATGTAAACAGCCAAGCAAATATCAATTTATAGTCGACCGATGTCAAGTCTAACATTCAAATTTCGAATTCGCTTTTCGAAATAGTTAATTCAATAGGGCGTGACAAGGCCGTGACAATTTGAATTAGGAAAAAACACAAAAGTCCCGCTCCACATGTCGATATTGGACACATGCGTGGAATGGAACGTCAGCCGATAATTTCCATTTAAATAAATAATTTGTTTCGCCCAATTTGAGGAGCACATGGCTCGTGTGACGCCTTAATGACCAGTACCGCGGTTTCACGCCTTCACTCACTGATATTGAAAGCGTGTTGATTGTAAGTGATCGGCAAAGTTAAGCAATAGTGAGCGACGGATGGGTGAACGTTAGTTGCAAAAAAACATGTTTTGGAGAACACGTAAAGCCGTCCAGGTCCCGGTCCCGCAATCTTGGTTTTGGGTATTTTTTACATAATCTGGGTGTCATTATCTAAGTTTTCATAGAGATTTGTACCGTTTTTGAAAATATTAATATCCAATGTTCATCCGGAAGAATGCAGGAATCGAATGAAAATCGATTTTTACAAATAGGCCCAGTAGTTTCGGTGCCTATTCGGTACAAACAGTAAATTTCTTTCTACTTTATGAAATACGGTGCCATATTATATTAATACAAATTTACCAGGTATTTATCACTAGTGTAAAATAGTTCTTTAACAAATAATAAAGCCGTACATATGAATCGAAAATCATTTATACAAATTATTTTGGAAATTTTATTATAGAAACTCCAAAACATGAAGTAATATTTTGCGTGATGGAATTTACTCCAAAAATTTCATGTGACGGTCGACCTTCGGCGGCCGGGTTGGATAATAGGAGTATAATTTGGAACCAGTTCCAACGGTGATAAAAAACGTCCGAGTGGAAAACATGGTTTCTTGTACTCGATAACTTTGTTCTATATTCTGCCAATGACGTATGTATTTAACAGTCTGACTACTTGGAGTTGATAGTCGCAAAAGGCGGGAAATTTGAAAAAAAAAATAAAAAGCAATGTCATCCAGTTATCTTTCAATAGGCAGGTGGTTATAATATGAACGAAGAAACGCGGGAATTTTGAAAAAGGAAGAACTCATTTTAATTAACAATAATTTAATTAATGAGCAGTTTTTAATTTAAATAATATAAGAAGGCACGTTATAATAGTTTAATTTACAAATCATAATCAAAATATAATTAAAAATTCAATATTGAACAAAAAAATTATTAATAATCAAATTTGACAGTACTGGGTAGAATTATTATATAAAAATATCAGTATCTGTGACCTTCTGTTATTAGTTAAAATGTTGCTAACGAATCACCCGTTAAGCTTTCATTAGACTGACTTTGGTTGGCACACAGTGTGAAGCAGAAAAGAATTACGCGTATAAACGTAATTCAAAAAACGTTTACACACTTCCCTACTTTTGAAATATGCTAACTGAAACCATGAATTTCTATGTGGCAGGAGGCTTTGGCTGTGTTTCCAAAAAATAATACTCGCGAACATTTATTTTCAACATTCGATTCATAGACAAAGTCTGTACCACCGAGTGTTCTATCGGATCGTATAAAATGTTCGTAACTATACCGCGTTATATTTTGAGTAACTGATAGTAGTTTTAAAAAGATTTATTACCAACAGTTGAAGCAAAATTAGACAATCTTAGATTGCATAATTCCACATGTGCAATTGCCAGAGATAAGTTCAAGGTCGCGTTGCGGAATGGATGTTGCATGATGCGTACCGCAGCTTGCGTCATGCGTCGTGCGTCATGCGTCGCCCGTGGCCTCTGCGACCTGCGTCTTGCGGCTTGCGTCGTGCGTCGCCCACGGCTCATCGTCGACAATTCCAAGAAAACGTCGTTAAACTCACGTATTTTTGGTAGCAACATAATTCCTGTAATTTCCACTGAAATTATAATAATTAGCTCCATTTATACGATACTAACAAACAAATAAAATGTTCCGAATATCGCCTTGGGCTGCGTCGGTCTCTTTGCTCCGTTTTCTGATTGTCCAATTCACGCACATTCATACAGAGAACTCTCCTGCTCAGATTGATGCGTCCCACTTTCATCAGAATCTATTAATACTACCATGTCAATTGGGCTCGAACTATTTAGTTGGACAAATTGATGTGCTAATGACCTAGGTTATTATTGGAATGCGAACAATAGGAATACAATCACCCTTCTTTCTGTACGTCTCTTTTCTTTTTCACTGTTCTTCGACCATCCTGAAATGGTAACCATTGTATCTGGGCTTCAAATTTCCTTCTCTTTCTCCATTCATAAGAAGTTCTCCTTTTCGTTCTTCTTCGTGTAACGTCTTCAACAATCCTGAATTGGTATCTTGTTTTATCTAGGTTTCATTTGTGTTTTTATTGTCTGTGGTTGCTTCAACCGTACTGTCTTTCTTTCGTTTCCTCTTTGCTTTTACAAATGTTGCAACAATCTTTTCTTTTTCTTCCATCTTTGTCTTCAATTGCCTTCTGGTAAGATGTCTGGGGTTGACGAGCGTTCAGTAGTTCTTGCCGTGAAGAAGCAACAAATATTCATCGATGTTCAAATTTTCACATTTATAATATTAGTAAAAAACATAATACACTGACACATGTCACCCAACGAAGTAGGTGCAATCAAGTGACAATACACCGACGTTGCACCGCAACTGAACTGTTTTAAATATTACATTCTACGGCTTCTGTTTCACATTTTTTTTACATTTTAGTAATTGAGCGTAGGATATTAATTGCTGAGAAAATTACGCCGTTGGTGCCCGCGGGTCTAAACCACAAAGACGTCGCCTCGGCCTTGTTCACTCGAGTAATAAAAACGAACAATTATTACTGCAGTTTTTAGGGTTCTGTAGAATTGATAACCCTAAGTTTTTTCGTATATATGCCTAATTTGCATTTCTCTCTACAACACCGGGTTAACTGGTAGAGAATGTTATTAGGTAGGTGAATGTAGTAAACATTGGATAAAGAGGGCCAAATAAGGTCAATTGAACAGGAACACCAAATATAAAAAAACATCGATAATTTCTGAAAACTAATAGTTTATACTAAGAAAATCATGAAACGTATATGAGTTAATAACATCCGTTTTTGAAGTCGGAATAGAAAAAGAAATCTATTTCCAATAGTAGACTGCAGGTGACCGAGTAGCAAGTACAGAACCCGTATCTAGTCCCGACTCACACTTGGCAGCTTTTTATTTCATAGTAATTAGAGCTGAGACTATCATTTCAACGATGTTTCTTATTCACTTCTTGATTGCTTTCCGCAACTAATTATCAATTTTATTTGCGAAGAAAGACAGATATGCTCCCATATCGAATCTCGCTCGACACTCGCTACAACAAGGTATAAATCACTCAAAACACAATAGGTACAATAACGATGATAGGAATTAAAAATCACTGAAATAATGATGTGTATAAATTTTGTATTATTAGGGTTTGTAAAATAAAGATTAAATTTGAAATTAACCGTGTGATTACATTTATTTTTGTTAATATAAAAATATAAAATGCTACATTCCGCCATATTCGATCAACGAATCAGAAGCGAGTGACGTCGCCATTTTGGAAACAATATGAAAGTACATTAAACGATTAAAAATATTGTAGCTTTTAGGAGCGAAATTTAAATTGAAATTCAAAACGTTAAATTTATTTCAGATCTTTTTAAAGCTGATTTTAAAAAGTTTGGATTATTTTTGAGCAAAATATATACTTACACGTACATATCTTGTCACTGAAATAGACTAAGGTTCTGTAAAAAAACTGACTGTTCAATTAAATTCTTAATTTCGTTGTAGCGTTGTAAAAATTAAGGTGTTTAAATCATTGCATTCTTTTTTTAAAGATCAGTCGTCATATCGATTACATTGAATCGGATCATTTCTTTCACAATAGCTACAATTATTTCAGTAATAAAATAGAATACTGTAATTGAGCATCACGGATGGGCCGAGATGGCTCGATAGAAGCGTTCAATCGTCACGTACTTGCCGGCTGAGAACAAAGAGGTATTAAACTATTGAAGTACAAAAAGTATATAATTCAATTTGCATCCCGCTAGATCAGCGGTTCCCAAAGATTTTTTATCGTAGAAATAGAATTACTAATTTCCGTGGACCCCTACTGCTACATATCAGATTGTAAACGTCACAATGAGTGTAGAATATTCCTTCAGAAAAATGTGACAGTTATCATACTAGAGAATATTATGCCAAAAATTATACAAAACTTTGGACATTTTTTTGCCATAATATTTTTTATTCAAATTTTTGTTTTTTTAGGATCAAGGGAGATATCCAGTGATCCCCTGGTGACCTATTCCACTTTGGGAACCTCTGGGATAGAATTATAATCGTCTGTAAGAACTGCGAAGTGTGGGTACGGTTACTGGCCTCAGGCGACGCGCCATGAGAACCGCTTTCGCCGGTTTTCAACACTTCTGCGAATCGATTAGATGCAATATCGCCTGCTTTGACTGAGTTCACGCAAACCCAAAGTTAATCTATATTTTGAAGCACTGAAACTACATTTTAACCATTACATTGTGGCCGTAATAAGGCGAGGGCAGTGGCGTGGTGACATTGGCAAAATGCCGCTGGCTACCAGCCTGAATGGGCCCTCAGCCTGGAGAAGCCCCTGGCCCAGAGAGACTGCGAGCTCAGAAGCGTCCAAACATTATCGAAATAGAAAAAATACAATTTTATATAGTATTTAAAATCAATTGAAGTTATAACCAAACTTCGGTATAAAATAATTAAGATTAAAAGACCCTACATGAAGCATTAGAAAAAAGAAAACCACCACTACTAGAGCAGGGTCTGTAAAAAAATATTACCACTTTACCCACAATATAAATTAATTTCAAATTACAGCTTTGTAACATTAAGGGTAACCGCGGATATGTTGAAACTATACTATGTACTAAATTATCTACTGAACCTTAAAACGCAACATTTTGAAGCAACAGAACTGACACGAATATCAATGTTAAAACACGTTGTTAGTGATGAAGTGTGTCGACTGAGGCGTCTGTGAGGTGACTCGCGCATTATTATGATAATGCGGGCGGAGTCGATGGTATCGGAGCTATCCGCTCTCATAACACAATTGAATTAGCATAGCGGCGGCCACGGGCGGTCCTGGCCACGCGACCAATATAATTACATTCCAACTTATCTACAAATTGAAAACAAAACTATATCTGGTATGGTTTTCAATAGCATCTTATAAACCGCGGCGGCTTAGAGATCCAACAATGACATTGATAATTTGACTAATTTGACAAGTTTCTGTTTCATGCAGCGCAGTGACCAATTTTTAACATTATAGGTTAATGTGATGATGTAAGATACATTTTCGTTGTGGACACAATCACACACTTTTAATTGGACAGATAAAAGTGATGAATATGAATTATTATTGAAGTGATGAGTACTTATATTGTGCCTACTAGACGTGGGAGGACGTAGAAGACGGCCAAAGAAAAAACGAATGTTTTGTCTGAAAGACGATACGGAAGGGAAGGGAGGAAGAAGAGAAGAATGCAAATAAAGTGGGGATATAGGCGGGAAGATGATGATGAATAAAAATCAATTACTCAGTAAGCCTTAAGATTAACGAATGAAATTCCCTATGAAATAAATAATAGAAATGCACATCAAAAATGTTAATGATTTTTTGACTGTCAAACAAATCTGCTTCAATTAGGAATCATTCTAGAATCCCTTGCTTCTCAGACAGGGTCACCACCAACTAAACTACATAGCCGTTCACTACGAGGCCCCTATTTCAAAAATGGAATAATCCGTCATAGATGTCATACTTGACAATTTGACAAGCTTCTGCTTCACTTAGGGGTGAATTTGGTGGAAAACTGACAAATTGTGACAATTTATCTCACTTGTACCTGTCAATACCGGACGTATGTGTCACTTTTATGACACAAGCTTTGTGTAGTAGCAAAAGTTTATTTCAAACACAATCCGACAAATTTGTCAGCTATTGACATATTTTTGAAAAAGGCCACGGTGCTTAACCCTGCGTGTTTTATTTTTATTTTGTTAACTTCATCTTTAGATAATATAAAATACGACTGGTGCAATAAAAATATATTTAATAACAATAATATCTAATTGACCGGTGCGTAATGCTAGGTAGAAATCTATGTTTATCTATATGCAAAAACACTCAAAATGGCCGCATCAGTATCAGTAGTCAGCAGTAAGTAGTAAAAGTATAGAGATATATTATAGAAACCGGCGTTAAAGCCACAACCACCACTTGAATTAGAGCTCGACTGTCTGATGGCAAAGTGGCTGTAATCTTGGATGGTAAAGGGCACTTAGTACATCCCTATTCACTGTTGACTTGACTATATTAACATAATCGAACGAGAATTTAGTATCTGCAACCACATACTGAAAGGCATGTACAGTCTTAAGTGTTTGTATAGCGTGTTGTGGCACAGGAGTTCTGAATGAGGCACAGGAGTTGAATGGAGTAACCGCAACCACAATATACCGTTTGACAGCTGCAAACCGGCCTGTAGGATTTCTATAAGCTGGAAAGTATCGATGCATACTATCGGCTACAAACCGGGATAACCTGCACTGTTTACAATATATCGGAGCGTATTGTCCGTTTTTATCTTAATTTGTAGACACACTAGAGGATTTTTTTCTGATGAACTAGCAGAAGCCTCACCTGATGATAAGTCATCACCGACACCCATGGACATTAATAACAGCAGACTGGAGTGTTCCGAACGCCTGCCAGGAAGGACATAATACACCCACACACGCTGAGAAGAAAGAGAAACAAGAGAAGCAGTACATTACTAATGCAACCGGGATCAATAACGATAGCAACTGATCCCAGATACACCAACAACATGCCACTTTAGGGTGACAGAAGAAGAATAGAAAGGAATATGACTGAAGGACGGGGAGAAAAAGAAGAGAACTGGTTCTTAACTCCAGCTGGAACACGACGAATCTTTGGCGTCCGTAATCGTCTGATTCAAGCAGGATAGTGGTAGCCAGCCAGATGGGCTTCACAAAAAGATAATGGGCCTTCCGGGAAACCGCTGAATTCTGCACGCCTTTTACGGCACCCTGGTAGGCAAGCATGGGATCGGATTTATATTCTAAGCCGCCCCAATATCACGGAGTTTTTAAAAGCTTTTATGTAACTTGCAGTGTATATTAGTATGTTAGTATATTTGTTTGTTAGGGGTCAAATGTTAATTAGACTTAAGTTTAATTAGACCCACTTCCTTTTCCACTACGGAGCTGGAATTTTGTATACAGCCTCAGTTCCGATGATAATGCATTTTTATAAAATCATGACCTGATGCTACGTTCAGGATTGGCTCCAGAGAAGGGAACTCCTCAACGGTTAACAATACAGTTATGAAATTTTGTGCGTTTCATTGTATTAGAAATCTATAATTAAAGCTTATGTTTTTAAATATCTTAATAAGCCTTGTTTATAAACATTGCTCAACGACAAAGTCCCTTAATTAAAAAAAATAAGCCCCCGAATTAGAAGGCTAAATATTATCACAAAAAAATTTGCAATATGCAATATTTGAAAAGAACTGTTAAATATACTTTTTAACGGTTTATAATTAATGTTCCTATTTTCAAATAAAACTTATCTATTTATGAGTATACACTTTTTTGTTACTTCGACTCTTAATGGAATATATGAATTTTTAATCGAAATAGGTACTCACGATTCGAATTAAATACTTTAAAGTTGTATATACGGGTATACATATATCATAGTTAAATAACGATAAAGTTTAAAATTGACTACAACAAACAAGAATATGAAACAAAACAACCAAAACCACTCACCCTCAGGAACAAATTTCTCAAATAGATGACAGTGACACTTTCATGAGCAACGGTGAGTACCCCTCAAGATCGACAGCGGCCATTACGGCAATCATTGGCAGGCGCGATTTAAAATCCTTGAGCGGAGTATTCATGGAGGTCTGGGGGTACTCAGCACGTGAAATATAGCCCTCCGAGGGAGCTAATGGCAGCCTCTTAATGGCGAAGGGAAAAGCCAATGTCAAAATATTTGCTAAATAGATACACTAATTTATAAGGACGAAGTTTGTTTGTTTGGAGTGAATGTTTGGGTTGGTTATTTTGTCCTATCATATTAATATTATGAATGAGAAAGTTTGTAAGGTCAGGATGAATGGATGGGTGGATTTCTAGATGTTTGTTACTCTTTTACGCAAAAATTACTGAGCCAATCTGGATGAAATTTAGCATAGAGATAGATTAAAGTCTGAAATAACATAGGCTACTTTTTATATTTGGGGTTGCTGGTGAAAGAGTGGATGATCTAATTGCCCAACAGCAGCCCCGGGAAGAACGTCGGTATGTGCGGCCACATGCCGTCGTAAACTGGGTAGACCAAGTGCGGGACTTGGAGTTCCTCTCGGGAGGAGCAAAACGTTGGGCACCGCTTTAGGAGGACTCCGTTGCATTCCATTTGAGATCTCGGAGTCCTCCACGTAGCGCGGAAGAAGGCCACCGGGGGGTTAAGGGCGGTAAAAAATTCCTCATTACTGTGTCGCTGTCACGGCACCGCGTACTTTTTGAAGATTTCTCTCTCAATACCAAAAAACTCAAATTTTATCAATGTAATACGCGAGAGAAGCTGCGGACAAAAACTAGTCTTATAATTTAGACACGTTTATTTTGCGCACACTGAAAACATTTTATTTTATACTTACTACCTTTTTCCCGCTACTATGTCCGCGTTTCCCCCTTTCTTTTCTTCCCGTCCCCCATAGACAACATATCTAGTGCATAAATACAAAGCTATGGTTTCAATAAGGTCTTCCATAGAAAAGTTCATCCCATTCATCATCGCAAAAAAGTAGCCTATGTTTTCCCTAAAATTCTAATCTACCTACGTACCAAGTTTCATCAAAATCGTTTCAGTAGTCGACGCGTGAATAAGCAACAGACAGAGTTCCCCAAAAACATTCTCACATCACATCACATACAATGTCTACAATGGAATCACATCCGTTTATTTCTCAACGACAAATTGCAAACGGAAAATTTACAGTTAAAAGCCGGATGCTTCATTTAATAGTCGTAATTTCCGATAGTTCTTATAATGGCTGTAATAGACGTATGCAACGGTTTTACGATTTTTAATGTATTTGGTTTTCTGTCCCGATGGTTTTATATGGTTTTATTGCGTGCTGAATAAATTCTGTACGTTATATTTGCATAAAATGACAGTAACAAATCTAAGAAAAATGGTAAAGAAATTATAGTCCTAGGTAATTTTATGGGCGGTGTTCCGAACACGGAATTTCTTTGTTTGAAAGTAATTTCTTTATGCTCTATTTGGATTATAAGTTTACGTGATATGTATTTTTAATATGTTTTGGAATACGCAAAAAGATTGAATTATACCGACATTTTGTCATATCGTAATTGTACACCTTGTGTATTTTGCTGTGTTTGAAGTAACTTAAAAAACTGTTAGGCATGTGGCCACTATATCAAATACCAGAGGAGGCTTGGAAAGAAGTCCGAAGGCCGAGTTCGTTTAGCAACTATTATGTATCTAATTAAATAACAAATTATATCCGTTCTTGGTAAGCTAAATTAGATTTATTGTTTTCGTTAGTAATGTTATCGTTATTGTTATTTATTTCATCATTGCAGGCCAATGTTCACCACGCTGGCCATTGTACAGATGAGTACACACTTTTGAGAACTTTATGGAGAATTCTCAGAAGTGCAGGTTTCCTCACGATGTTATCCTTAACAGTAGCAAGTGAGTATTCAACGCAGATAATTTTGAAATTTTGCTGCCGCAGATTTGTTTTTTTTATCACACATAAAATGTAAATTTTCATATGTAAATTTTCAAAAAATTGCAGTCATTTTGAAATTACATGAGATCGATTCTTTTGTTATTTTTTTTGGAAACCAACATATCTTGACATAACTCGGGTTTTCGGCTGGACGTTGACTTTTGTGACATCCTGTATAATTATATATTACTATGTTAAATATATAACCTTAGGTTTGTGAATCCACCGTTATCGCTCCTATTAAATCTTTGTAATTGCAAAATACTCCGTAATATAATTTTATTTTAAAAGCAAAAGTCATTGTCATGTACAAAATGCGATTCTATTTTGAACATTTAATCCAGTTGTTATAAAGAATAGGCGAACGTGGTATCGGTGACGCGCAGCGGGCGGCTGTCCGGGGGTCCGCCGGCCCGGGTTCGATTCTATTGAGGCAGGCGCTAAACTCATTAATTGTTTCCGACCTGACATACACACTGACGTTCTGAAATAACTGTATTCTGTATAAAATATATGGGGAAACTATTGTCCGCCCGTGGCTTTGCCCGCGTGGTTGTGGATGAAATGTAGCCTGTGTTATTCCAGACTATAGACTATCCCTGTGTCAAATTTCATTCTAATCTGTTTAGTAGGTTTGGCGTGAAGGAGTATCAAAAATCCATCTATCGATTCTCACAAACTTTCATAATTATGATATTAATAGGATTTTTTTATCAACGTTGGAACTAAAACATTTTTTTTTATGAAAGTTTTTATTTTCATTTTATTATTATGGCTTCAACTAATTTATGGCCCACTACTGAACATGGGCCTCTTCTCATGCTGTGGCCCAGAGCATATTCCACAGAGCTCCAATTTGGATTGGTGGCTAAACTAAATTTCGGAAGTTTTTCTACCATCCGACATGGCTTAACGATTGATATCTAACGATAACAACTGGTACCATCTTTACGTACCCTCAGAAGCACAGAAGCATTCATGAACCGCTTTTGAGTGCCCTGCAGAGCACGGAAGCACTCATGAATTCACTACTACCACCGATTTCTGTTACTTAATTCAGCCAATCAACACCAGAGCTATGTATTCAAATAAAACTACCACTTTTTGTTCAGTAGGCTTAATTAGTGGATTGGAAATAACCTTGTCGGTATTGACAGGAGCCCGAAGACAGCCGGCGCCTTCGCCCTCGTGACTTGCACCTACCGTTCAATACGACTAACAAGCCGGGTTAATGCAGTGAGTTGCAAAAAACCTTTATACACATTTCCATCTTTATAATACACCTTAGGACTAACGGAATAAGAGCGAAATTCCCGTAGCAACCTCTGATTTCTCATCGACAAAGTCCAGCGTCCAAGGTTCAGAATAGGAATTAATTCTAATCTCTATTACAATTGTCTAAGATACATATTGGCGTTTTATGAAAGTAACATATTCCAGAAGCCGAAAGCGCCTTTGACTCCCAAATACGAGCGATATATTTCATCGACCGTTGTTAATTTTGCTGCAGATTCGGGTACAGAAGAAGTGCATGCATTTGCAGTCAGGGTAGTTTGGTGTTTTATACCTGAAGGATTTCTGGGTCACTAATGATATCCTACCCGAAACAGAATACGTAGGTATGGAATTGCTACCTACTAATAAAATGTAATATGGTAGGTACGTATTAATAAAATACAATATTAATTTTTTTTTCTAGCTGATTTTTAAAACCTGAAAATTTATTTATAATATGTTTATGGTTGCACAATTGTTATAGTCGTAGCATTCAATCATACCAAACCAAGCGGTGATAGCCTAGTGGTTAAGAATTCGGCCTCTTACTCGGGGGGTCTGGGTTCGAATCCCAGGGCGCGCACTTTTGACTTTTCGGAGTTATGT
>DWJZ01005148.1:0-14420 GCA_018249125.1 Asbolis capucinus | reverse complement strand
CAAAAATATATGGAGCTATTTTTGGCAATCATGTGAAAAAAATGTACCTGGACCCAGACAATAAGTTTCTCACGTACCTCAAATGGATAACTGTATTCCTTAATAATCTTGTAGTACTGATTCCAATATGGAGCATTTTCTCCCCAGTTGATATTACACCAAATACTACTAGATTCCTCCATGCATGGATATACTATGTTCTTGTTAAAGTTTAGCATCTTAGTCATATGGCGAATTTCATCAACTATTTCTCTCGTATGAACCAGAGAGTCCAGCTTATTTCGCGCCATTAAATTTTGAGTTGTCTTAGAAAACTTCTTCACTTGAAAATTTGAGCAATTCAACCTGTGCAATTATATTAATAACATGAGAATTAATAAATTAAAATATATTCTATTAAACAACTATTTTAACTCTACAATGTTACCAATTATTCTATAACTAATTATAGATAACTACTCTATATATACTATATTAGTAGGAAACTAAGTGTATTTTTTAAAAGTTATTGGATTTTACGGAAGTTACACATTGTAGTTATAAGTAGACGCGGTGCTTCACCATGGGCCAGATGGACAAATTCAAAGTCGCTCAGCGGGCTATGGAGAGGGCTATGAACAGTATTTCTGAGTCAGAAATGATGAGATCCGTAAACGAACAGGGGAACCGACATAGGTTACAGAATTAGCCGGCTGAAGTGGGAAGCCGGCCTTATAGTTCGACGGACCGATAACCGTTAAGGAAGAAAGGCTCTCGAATGGAGACTACATCTAGGAAAAAGGAGTACAGGGCACCCCCTGACCAGGTGGACTATGACCGAAGACAGCGGGTATGATTGGACCGCTGGATTCAATAGGCTCAGAACCGGTCAGAGTGATTCTAATTTGAAAAGGCCTACGTTCAACAGTGGACATCTAAAGGCTGACGGAAGGATAGGTAAGTAAAAGATATGAATTTTAATCTTTAATAGTTTACTTAAGATAAACAAAACCTAGTTTTTCTCGAATACAATACAGTAAATCAACTTTCAAACGTAATCAAAAATACACATTTACACAAAGAAATTTCAATTACCTAGAGATGATTCCAAACTACACTCCATTGATACAAACCAAAATTACTACTAATAGTACAAGAAACCTGCAAGCCACATCCTCGAACTCATAGACTTTTGAGTCAATTTTTCGTTGCGGGAACAAAACATTGTAACACAAAATCTCTTCATCAAACATAATAAAATTCCTTCCTCGTTCCGCTTCTATATTACACTGAGAATATTTGTCTACATAGTCTACATTCTCACGTGATTCGACGGCAGCAAAGATACCAGAGGAGGAATCTTTTTCTGAGAACGGGAGTTCTCCATAGGATTCAGTACTGAGATGGGAAAAAAATGATGGGAGTAAATATATTTAAATAGTAAACATATCAGAGTTTCCCACCATCTGTCACATTTCTCAAGAACGGCAACACACCACCAACACATCGCGGGAAGTGTGTATAGTGTAGTGTGTATACCGTGATAGTACGTAGGAGAATCGCAATATAATTTGTACATCTGCTCCAAAACAGTCTTAAGATCGAAAAGAAGGACCAATCAGTGGGCAGAGCCTTGTAGACAAATGCCATCACAGGCCATGGGATTCCACATTTAAACACCTGAATGAACCTTTACACTGATTTTCTATTCATAATCTCGATCATTACTACGGAGGACACTTAAAGATATTGTATATTTTGGGACGACTGTCCAGCTGGCCGGTTGGTTGGATTTTGTCCGATTCTCGTTCCAAAAGTCGTAGCGATATCGTACCAACTTTGTCGTTGAAGCGAAATTTGGCATTCGTAATCGTCAATCGACTTTCAATTAGACCCCAACGACATCGATCTGAATGTCGTTTGTTAACGAAATGTCAACTGTATTTCAAACATACAGAGTTCAAGTTCTATTAAAGCACATTTAATATACATGCGAATACCCGATTCCGACTGGACTGCAATTGAACGACTGAATTTATTTGGTAACATAAAAATCGGTAGTATGGGTAGTTGAAATGTATTGACTTGAATTTTAATTTTTTGAAATAATAATAGATATAAATTAATAAACTAATAATAACCATGTACATGTAACCATGTTAACCATGTACATGCAATATACTTACTTTTCAGGGGCACAAATCATATTGGACTCAGTAATTGGATCAGGGCTCTCCCAGCTGTCAGTCATTTCATCAAAATCATTATGTTTAGGTGCATCTAAAAACAACATAAAACAAACTGAGTATTAACTCAATTCATAACTCAACTAGAAAATTAATGTACTCGTACTATGAGGAAATATAATAAATATAAACTGACATAATTAACTATTTTATTTGCCAAAACTAAGGCATGGCTTCTACCTATCGATGGTCCACTACAGAGCACCGGTCTCTCCTCAACCTAACGAGGCCTAGAGCATACGCCACCACGCTGCTCAAGTGCGGATTGGTGCAGGAGTTAGTGGCCAACCCGAGTTTCGGAAGTTTTGATGACAACAACCGGGACCAACGGCTTTACGTGCCCTCCGAAGCACGGAAGGCTTCATGCAATTTTTGCCACTTACAGTCACCCATGCTCCAACCGACAGCACCCGCTGTTGCTTAACTTCTTCGATCGGTTCCAACCAAAACAAGCCGTCGGACTATGAACGCTTTAACTAAGGCATAGACTGACTTTTTACTGACTAACGAGACATAGTAATACTTCTAATAATTCCTATGTGAAAGGGCACTAATCATCATGTTATTTGGACCTGGCGACAAATGCCTTTTTATTAACAGACTTGAAAAAAAGGAGGTTTCTCAATTCAACCGTGTATATGTACATATATATATCTACATATATTTTATGTGTTCGTGGATAACTTTGTCGTTTATGAACCGATTATAATACTGTTTTTATTAGAAAGGAGATACTTCAAGCGTGGTCCCATAATAAGGAGGATTTACTGAAGGTATCCTAGAGAAAATGAATGAAAAGCTTTCAAAAATTGTAGGGCCGACTAGTGTGTTTGTTAATTTTTTTCTCCGTATTACTCGTCGGAGGCATTTGAAGTCGGTTTTTTTAAATGT
This sequence comes from Asbolis capucinus, assembly GCA_018249125.1. NCBI lineage: Eukaryota > Metazoa > Arthropoda > Insecta > Lepidoptera > Hesperiidae > Asbolis > Asbolis capucinus. The sequence goes on along the minus strand of DWJZ01005148.1, from coordinate 11,304 downwards.
TAAAAAAGATTATCTGATACCGTTTAAGCCAAACACCAGTTCAAAAATGTATGGAAATGACATTTGGTGCAAATAAATATGGCGTCTGTTTTTCCGCAATAAACAACATTCCCATACATTTTCAAATTAGCGTTTGTCATGAACGATAACAGAAAAAAACATTTGTCTAGTGGCGCTGCAAATTTTTTGGCTATTAAAAATATTTGTAGCTTAGTAGGTAATGAAACAAAGAATATCCTTACTAGCAACAAGTGCCAAACAATTGATGTCCAAATCCTGCTGTTTGCAATAGTTTTTACAGATGAACATGGCAAGTTGGCTGCAGCAACCTAGACGATGGGTTCCAGCTGGGCCGGGACCGATGCCCTTAGTAGTTACTGTATAATCTGGATACCTCGTTACAATATTACTGCACCTGAAAATGTTATAAAAATGACACTATAAATACAAGCTATATACGAGTATTATATAGATAATGGTAGAGTTCTTAGGTATAAGGGACCGCCCAGATCAGCTCGCACAGTACGTTAATAAAATTAACCTATGTGTTATCCCAGACTACAATCTATCATTGTATGAAATTTCTTTCAGATCCATTCCGTAATTTTTGCGTTAAAGATGAACAAACATCCAGCCACCCTCAAAAACTTTCGCATTTATAATATTAGTGGAACAACAACAATAAAGTCACGGGAATAACAGGGGGTAAGGTGGCCATAGAAGGGCCAGAATGAAGAGAATTGGAGGAGGCCTCTGCCACCTGGCAAATGGTAATTTTTTTTATAAAAAATACTTTACGAATAACATAGACAAACAATGACAGTTGGGACAGAATGAAGACATTTAATTACAAAAAAAAATTGTGAGATTTATTCAATTAAAAACAATATGAAACTTTTATACAGTACCAATCATGAAACTGCTCCCTGCTCCACTCAAAGAAATGATCCAGTCTTCTCAACCCATTCTTCTCCAGAGCTTTAAATAGAACATTAAAATCTCCATTGGGTGTGGTGAACACAGCAATTTGGGGTTTGATGAAGCCAAAAACTGTGTGTACCAGTCGCTCCAGGTCATGAGGTAGCATGTGTTCTATCATTTCAATAGCTACCACTGCATCACAACCAATCAGTCTGTAGTCAGGATCTGCTGCATTTCCTTGGTACAGCTGGAAATATAATAAAGACGTGGTACACGGTTTTACTTCAACTCAGTTTGTCAGGGGCAAAAATGTTATAGGAATATTGATAAGAAATGTCAAGTTGCCAGTGCAAGGACCTGATTTAAACAAAGAAGATTGATGATGGCAATGGCAACATCAATATGTCATAATTATGGCAATGTTACTGAAATTTCAATTGCGCTATTGGAGTTTTCTGCAATGCTCTCTTGTACTCATGTGTAAGTTTTGAACAGAAGACCATGAGCTGTTGGAGTGACCCAGGTATTACACCTTGCTTAGCCAAGCAGGAGATCTTGATCTTCATTTATCCAATAAATGTATAATCATTGTTTTATATGCATCATAACCCTACACTAGAATTCCTTGTGTCAAGAGTCTGGAAGCAAATAACATTAAAAAACCGGTAACAAATATTCACACATCATATAAATATGAAAGATTCAATTCCAAGACACCTTGAAAATGAAACATATTCATTTGTCGAAATGGGGTAACATTAGAAGATAGATACAAAATAATTGTAGTCTCTCACATTTGTCATATTAAGGCATACAAATGATAACAATATTATTACAGAACATTATTATCTTATAAATTTACATTTGCTAACTTTTATTTTATTATATTAACACACTGGACAATTATCTGCCCAATATTATGCATTAATTTTGTTGCTTCATAGTCAGTCAGGTAAAATTAATAGAGAATCAAATCACTTTGCTTTTATTCCTGTAACTTTGACTATATAGTTTAAAATGTTTGAATTCTGAGTTACAAATAAGAATGTTATTACTTACAGTAATTTGCAAAGGACTTCCTTCTCTTCTGGGAGCATAATCGTCAAAGCCAAGCAGGTCTGAAGAGCAGCGCAGGGGTAAAGACTCAATGTCTACTCCAAGAATGCATTTTATTCCCGGCACATCTTTCAAATACTTTATGAAGCTCATGTCATTATAACCAAAGTCCACTACCTGGTGCAAAAATGATTACTGTGTTTCATAGTGCAAAATAAATATAATAAAATTATACTTAAAAAACTATACTTAACTAACTACTTAAACAGTAAATTAAAAACTAGCATGGCATGTAAACCTGCAAGGGAGTTGCATATAATAATAATAAAGTAACTAAATAAAACAAAATGACAGCAAAAATCATAACAAGAGAGAAAGAGACATTTGATACAGTTTAACATCAATAATAAAATGTATAGTACTTGGATTTCTCTGTGGTTTATAATGAATAGTATTTATAAACAAAGCAATAACTAGGTCAATAATTTTCCTGGTAACTCTCAGAGGTAAGTTTCCCAATTTCTGTTTTAAATTTGAAACTTCACCATGAAAATCCTTTAACATTCATACTTCCTTCTGGGATTCCCTGAGCAACTGGTAGCATGGGCACCACAAATCTTTATGCTATTATATACATCAAAAATAATCAGAAATCAAAATTGGGACCCCTTCTTTCACATGAAGTGTCAGTACCAACTACAGGGCTATTAAATATCTCCTAAGACAATGCTCAGCATATACAAGGGAACCCAGGTGTTTCTACCAGGAGTGTAATAATTTTGTAAACAGTTTGACTGGATTTAGTTAACCATAGAAATATATAGTATTGAGCTTTAAATCATCATACCATTGAGGTCTAAACAAGAGTAGATGAACTTAGTTTGACTCAACAAGTGCCTGTGTCAATGAAATGCAAATTGCTGGGATTAGTTGCTGTCATTACAGATCCCAGTTGTATTAGCAATGGACCACTTCCTTTTCTTTCCTGCTTATGCAGGTCTATTACTCCCTTCCTGGAAGGCAACACATTAGAAACACACCAATCTGGTATTATTAATGTCCATGAGCGTCTAATTACTGACCATCAGGTGATCTTTCTGCCTGTTTGCCTGCTTATTACATAAACAAAAATTGCCTAGATTATAATAGACTATAAGGACAACAATACAAAACACAAGAACTTACCTTTTGAATTTTCCCTGCCCATCTTTCATCCATAAGACAATCGGCGACCGCAGCATACCGTTGGGCGTAGACTGGTGGATAGAACACCACGCCTTTCTCCTCGTCATAATCAGCGAAGACATCCTCGTCACTATCCTCTGACTCTACCCCTTTCTTATTTAGCGTCCACTTTTTGTAATACGGAAAAATAGGAATTAACCAGTCTAATGCAGTCAGCAAAGATTCGCGAAAATAAATCAATGTTTGGAAAGCTATAATCATTGTGAGGACTACAGATTTTAAATACTATCACGATTATTCTAGTTCTACTAGTCTAGCCGCCCATCACTCTGCAAAGAATCGAGATCTTCACATGTTTCTTTGTTTATTGTTGACTGTAGTTTGTTTTCTTTCTTTGCTATCTGAAGTTTCTGAATTCGTTCGTCGCCGATTTGACAGTTTAAGTTTGACATTTTTGACAATTGCAATCAACTATTGTTTTTTTTGCTGCATTTGTAACATTCAAAGATAATGCTAGTTATCCAGCCTAATAAAATCAGTTTCAACTGAGCTTTGTTAATTTCTCTACAATAATTGATAAAATATTAATTTATTGATTCTCAGACAGTAGTCAATATTTAACTACGATCCCCAGGATACAACAAAATATTCTTGGAGGACTGCTTTGTTTGGGGTTATTAGGTACTAGTTTACTTATCGTATTGTCGTGTAGCTACCTAATACAAGGAAAATAAAATAAGAGAACAATAACAGTAATCACAAATAGGTGTTCATAGTGTCAGCGGCGAAGTACTTTAATATACAAAATGCTTGACTGGCTGACTGACTGCGACAAAGAATGAAGGTTTGATTATTTTCTTCTTTATTGCCTACTCAGTTTCTGGCTAAGGAGGCACGGGTGCGTTCATATGAGATCCTGGAGCCTCCCCATATGCGTCTGACAGCTGCACAAGGGGGTTAATAAATGGTTGGTGGAAATCTTTGAAATGAAATGAAATGGAAAGTATTTATTTTGTTTTAAGAACCAATAGCTCCCTTAACGAAAGTAAAAAGTTAAAAATAAAAAATCCCTGTATCAATTTAGTACAACCATAAATCATTTTTTAAAAAATTATATAAAAAACAAATATTTGAGAGCAATACCTATCCATCATCGGCTTTATAATAACACAAACATACGTACACTATCGTAGGCCGAATGAAAAAAAAGCCTGCGGAAAAAAACTCCCAGTAGGCACTCTTTTTAAAAACAAAATTAAATCTATTATACAAATGTTCACTAGCCTGACCGGAATTGGGAGCAGAGCGGATCATTTCCGTGCATCCTTGTCATTTGATATTTAGATAGACCGATGCTTTCCAAAACTATCTTTATTTCAAAGATTTCATCGTGTGTTATGCCCATCGATATTAACTATAACACGGCTTTGGAAGTTAGCCAAATTTAATAGTGTTTACTGTACAAAGAGTCCTATATTTCTATCCAAACTTTGGCTGTGTTAAGCCAACGTCAATATTTGTCTTAGCATAGTGTCGCAAAGATCATTCGATTCAGAACTTGTGCCATTCATTTCTTAGATAAATCAAGAGGTGAAAGTGACTATTGTTGGGCGGGTAGTGTCTGTGATATTCTGTCAGTCAATCGCTGCTAACATCGGTTCAGACATAATGTTAATGTCTTACTTTGAACCCGTGCAAATACTAAAGACTTATCTATAAAGTTCTAGTTTTTAGGAGAACAAATTTCTGGCAAAAACGTTATATCGACGGTGGAAAACAATAAGGGCGTAACTCTTCAGAATAACTAATGACAGTATTATGTTATTGTATTTCGTCGTCGATATGTAACAGACAATAGACAGCAACGATTTATTTTTAAATTTTCCCGTGTTACACGTCCCGTGTTACATTACCAAGAAACTAAGGCCGAAAAGTATTAAAGGTCAATTTTCTATACCATATAAATAAAAAAAAAAAGACGTGACAGCCTAACTGAACGATCTAAACGTTGGTCCCTCTATATAGAGACCAAAACATTTTTTTGGATTTATTGTCTGTTTGTTGGATCTTCAAGCAAAATCACTGGACAGATGTAGATGTAACTTGGCAAAATCAAAGTTAAAAACCCGAGAATGGTTATAGGATAGGTTCTATCCTAGGTAATGGCTTTGTTTCAACATGTTACCATGTTTAAATTAGTATGGTAACTTCGAAAGCAACGGACCGCTTTAGATTAAATTTAGCATGTTTGAGAAAACTGCTTTGTTCCCGTGGTATAATAGGTTAATATTTTAACCTGGTATGGCAACTCTGAAACCACTGTACCACTCTAAACACGAATGTGTATGTTGGTAGCTTATATGACAAGAAGTATTATTGGATAGATTTCATCATATCTTCTTCCGAAGAAATGCGAGGCAGTCTATTGTGTATCAAAAGTTAAAATACCAAAAATTCTCGGCTGAAATGTTGCCGACCGCTGCTCTAGACTATTGTAGAGAAATAATGAGCGCTAAAAAGAAATGTTAGTAATGAATGTGTAATCAAAGTCAGTCACAGAAAATTTCATAGATCTAAATGCTATAATAATATGCGACTAGCTGAACCCGGCGCTCGTTGTTACGTATCAACTCATCAACTATGTATCAGATATAATTTTGGTACCAAAACGTTTTTCAGACAATTCTAAACAAAGTTACTAAAGATATCAACGCTCTATCTCGTACAATTTCAAAGATTATATAGACAAACAAACAAACACTGATTTTAATATTACAATGTATGTTATGAGCAAAAAAGTTTGTTTAAGACTTAATAAATGGAAAAGGTTCTCGAGCATAATTATGTATGTAAGTATGTTGCACCATAACTTCTAATTAAGGGTTACAATTTTGATGATGTATTGACAAGGCTGAAGCTAGCTAATTAGCTTATTTAAATGAATAATTTCATTTAACGATCCATCAAAAACATGATGTAATGTGTTCATTGGTAAAACATAACTAAGTATAGCTAATGTATTATGTCGAAATGGTTAACAAATCACATAATATTTAAATGTTATGCGATCTTTTTCTTGCTGGTTCCAGTTTCATATGGTCTAAAGGTCAATTTTGTAATCATTAATGACCTATGGTGCGACTCGTTTGAAATAGAAATACTAAGAAGATTATGTACATTACAAAAATACTTAATTCATGCCAGAAAATTAGTAGTCTTTGACGGCTATTCGAGTAAGTGATGAATAATGATATTTATGTATATGTATATATAAAAATGAATGTTTGTTTGGGACTTTGTTTGTCCTTTATAAACTCCGAAATGGTAGAAGATAGAGTACTGGCGTCTTTAGGAACTTTGTTCAAAATTCTATGGAAAATGCCTAGGTAGGATCGGACACGTGGTTGATGAGTTGATACGAGGCAACGCGTGTCGGATACAGCTAGTACTATAATAAAACTCTTAAGTGCATTTCTTGATAATGTAAATTGAATATTTTTTCAAAATTTTAATGAGGATGCACTTTAATATCAAGATAGAGCATGAAAATATATTTTTTGGAATTGTTGTCTGTCTGTCTGAAAACGAATCACGTGAAAACGCGTGGGCAGATTTCGATGAAACTTTGTAATTCCCTCTTAATTAATCCTCTCAGGATACGAGATGAATGTTTGTATTGGATTTTTTGATCCACTTGTAATAAAAAAAATAATCTATGTGGGCAAGTAAAGCTGCGGGTATAGCTAGTAAATAATAACCTGGCTGATTGATAAAAAATCATGTTATGTCTAATCGGTGAAGTTAGGCAACAGATGGCGTGGTATGATAGTGGATGAGTCACCGCTAGCATAGATTATATAAAAAAAGTATTTTTCGACGCAGTGATAGCCTAGTGGTTAAGAATTCGGACTCCTATTCGGGGGTCCGGGTTCGAATCCCAGGGCGCGCACTTCTCGGAGTTACGTGCGTTTTAAGCATTTAAAGGTCCGCTATAACGGTGAAGGAAAAGATCGTGAAGAAACCTGCTTGCCGGGGTGTATGCAAAACTCAAAGGTATGCGAAGTCTGCCAATCCGCACTTGGACAGCACGGCAACGTGTTGGGCTATGGCCTTAACCTTCTCATTCAGAAAAGAGACCCATGCTCAATAGTGGGCCGTGATGGGTTCAGATAATGAGCATTTAATGTAATTTTTGCAAAAAAACAGTTGCCGCTAGATAGTAAAGAGATCTTCTTCTCTTCGTGTAGTTAAATTCAATGTCAGAAGGTGCACCGAGATAAGTTCGACCGAATACAAGCTTGTAAAGAACATCTATCTCTGTCTATAGTTATTTAATTTATACGGAAAGAGGCCGTGATGTATGGAATTTTAATACGAAAATCTTATTTACTTTCATATAAATACCAGTTCACAAATACAGGAACAGCGCACTTCCTAATTTGCATAGCAGAACAAATAAATGTAGTAATTCATGAAACATATAATATGAGAAACTTGTTCAAGTGAATGGTCGTTTCGAGTGCCATAGGTCTACCGGGTCGACGTATGCAATCTAAAAAATGGTTCAAAGGCACTCGGCAACTTAAAATGCACAACGAATCGCCTGCCAACTGAGTTTTTGGAATGAACGGTTATAATAAGCGTGATGTGGTTAATGGTGCTAGAAGTAATTTTATTGTCCTTACTGCTTCTAAAACGTTATAATTTCTCGTAAATAATTTAAGTAATACAGTCATATCGTTAACAAGACTTTCTTCGTTAATTCTTCAGCTCAATTTCGTAACTTTAAGGACGACTCATTTAGCTACAATGCATAATAATTTGAGTAATGAATTTGTTAATGACGCCTAAGTCTTCGTACCGGTTTTAGGCGCATACGCAGATCCAGGTGAAGAAAAGGCGCGCGCAGCGTTTGCACTCGTCAGTCGCACCAGGGTCGCCGAAGAGGTCGGTCCACAATCTAGTCATTGTATTTTTTATTACATTTTCTTAATATCATAAATAAAAGGTCATCATGAAAGTGTTCATCGTGTTGGCAGCGGTTGCTGCTTTAGCGAGTAAGTTGCAATTCATTGACATTTTATGCACGCATATGTTTAACCAATAACTGTGTTGTATTTAACACATTCTTTCTTAAATTAAGAGATAATTCTATTTCTGAACTTAAACTACATTTGCAAAAAAAATATTTATAAATATTTGCACAATAGATAAACTCTCAAATAATATTTATTCCATACAATTTTTCTAATGCACAAAAGCTCTACTATTATTACTGTATTAAAAAGTAAATATTTAAGAAAACGTATATCAATAAAGTTATTGCTTCCTGTTTGAACACTACTTAACTTCTTACTTCGTTTTAACAATTTCCCCACACAAAATTTACTTATTCAGTACACATATAATCCCAGTTGTCTTTATAACCATACTTAGTGATATGTATTCAAAGAGTGTACTTTCTGGTGATTTGTATGCACAATTACAACTATTGTATCGAAAGCTTCACCGTCACAATTGAACTCATTTGAACCTCCCTTGAGATATTTGAATATTGTGTCAATCAATAATTCATACTTTGTTACTGAACTAGTTCAATTAATGGTAAAAGTAGGAACTACTATTCCCGTGTGAACTGCATTCCTATTATTGAAACAACTTTATTACATATAAGTAGGCATTTTTAATATTAGGAAGGTCAATTATGTGAATAAGATGTTATTTTAAGTTTGAAATTTTAAGTTTGACATTATAAATTTGAACTCGTGACTATAGTAAGCAATTATTTAAAATTCGAATTAATATCTTCTTTCTTCTCTTTCTTTCCAAAGAGAGATAAAGGAGAAGAGGAAAATAATAAATCGTTATACATTGGAAGTTAGCTCTACGTTGGTGATCTGGTATTGCTACTTCGAATCACTGAATCGGAACGCCACGTTTTTAAGTTTCGTGGTAACCATACCTTTTAGACCGAAACATGGTTACTTCACGGTGAAACTAATATCAAATAAAACCTTTTTGATAATATCAAAATATTTTTTATATACTTCTACAACACTAGTAAAGTTCCGTTCTCTGTCTCTTTCTATCTTTAACCATACTAGGCTATTTTTGGCTGTATGGTATTTAGTTATTGCAAATATTTTTTTAATCTTTTTTAAAATGTCTTTAATAAAAGTCGATGTAGATCCCCGAATTTATTTGTACGTACCTAACATATTTTGTCGTTAAATATTTGTTTCTTTGGTTGGTTGGTTTCTTTGAACGACAATTCTTTGGTTGGATATTTTAAGAGTGAAAATCATTATTTTATTTAATGGGTTTAGTTTTTAATTTAATTTAATGATATGAATATGTTTTAAAGAGCAAAGAAAATTTGATCAGGTAAACATTTAAGCATTAAAATTTAACCCAGTCAATGTGCAAATAAGTAAATACTTCATCCTTGAATATTTTTATAGAAATGACATTGACATTCACTTGGTTTTGCCTTGTCGTAAAAACGACATAAAAACATACAAAATTTCTATAGACATTGTATATTGACACCGGATGATATTAAAAGTTTACGCAAAATGTCGAATACTTTTGCAATTTTACTGGTTTTACATAAGATGTCCTTTAGAATGTATCTATCGTCAGCAACTTTTGAAATCGCTAATATCGTCGTTTGCATCTTAACCTGCAGAGGTCAGCACTTTCAATAATAATTTCCGTAAACTTTATCGGTCAAGAGTTCATCAATAACTATAATTCTTTTTTATAATATCCTATTACATTAACATATTTTTTATGTCTATTGAAATATTTTTACAATTTAAATTAGTAAATTGTAAATATATATTCAAATGTAAGTGGTAGAGGCAATGATTTTCTGGTAACTATAACTTTTGTTTGTAAAAAAAAAGTATCTATTTAAAAAATAAAAAATTATGAAAATACGATTTTAAGGTCAAGAATACATCTGGAAATATGACGGGAATGTGTTGCAAGTGGCATGCGGTCCATTGCTTTTACACTTAATATATTAGTTGTTTTCTAGATTTCGACTTTTTTTTCTTATAAAAATACACAAGCAGTTACCAGCAACAACTTTTTATTAGTGCCTAGTATACCACCTGCAGCCTGATACCATGAGCACCATAATACTAAAGTCAGATTTTTAAGGTACCACCTGACATAAAAAATAAGTTGCACATAAATCAAAAGTAACTATCAAAACTTCGAAAATCTTGCGTTCACTCCAATCATGGATCAAGTCATTCTCTATTCTTTGATACAACTTTATCATTCACCAAGAATATGCTCATGACCAATATTTCTAAAAAAAAAAAATAACTATAAATAAGCTAGACGTATTAAAATACAAATAAATCTTATACAATTTCACAATCAAAATGCCATGACTGAGATGAGAGGAAAACGTGATTGAATTAATACTTTAAATTCTTAGAATCGTAGCGACAAAATAAAGTCCCATTCGGCATACTAATGTTGTTAAATTACGTAATTATTGCTAAATATTCATTTGTTAGTTATTCATAGATTATGTATAATTTAGTGAATCTATCTTGTAATTCTGTATACCTTGGTCTTCGTATATATAGACAAAAAGTCCTAATGATGAAAGGGAAAGCATTCTTCATTTTGCGCTTTCTAAGTGAAAATAAGTAAATTTAATATTGTAATCAGAGCACACCGTTAATTCCTTTCTGTTTAGCGAAGGTTTTCAATGAATTTTTAAGTTTATTTAAACTCCGGATTACATTGAAATATATATTACAACATTGCATGGTTATAAATATGTTTTTCTCAATTTTAGATTAATGCTTTTAAACAATTAATAAATTAAACGTTGGTGAGTATTTGATATTGTGTTTAAATCACAAATATTTTATTTAAACCTTTTACTGTTTTGTGATTAAGACTTTGAGTACAATATTTCCCTAGACATCGTCACAATCCTCAAATACTTGAAATTAGAAGCTGGATTAGCTCCATTCTGCACTTATACTAAAAAAATGTTACCTAGACAGCTTCACCAATTTTAATGATTTTTATGATATGATTTTGTAGTTATAAGAATACATTATAAAGTTTATTTTAATTCTCCAAGTGGTAAGTATATCCCTATCCAGGATT
>DWJZ01005147.1:0-14420 GCA_018249125.1 Asbolis capucinus | reverse complement strand
ACATCAGTAACAATTTTTATCGAGCAGAATTGTAACAGTTACGTTGTTATACGAAGAGTAAAGTGTTCGCACATTAGTAACAATTTTTATCGGACACAGTTGTAACCAGTTATATTTTTATGATAAGGGTCAATTGTTTCGAACATCAGTGAATAAAATTGTCGAACAGAATTATGACAGCGCAACAGCGATCGGCTGGGAGAAGTGCCGGAAGCTCAGCTATATTATTATATCAATTGTTACAATGACGTAAACAATTATTAATTATGCTAGACGGCCATTTCATGTTTTGGTCACTCTTCCTCCTATGGAGTGATGATATTTCATATCAAAACATTAAATAATAAAATACATACGTGAGAATAAAAAATACTTAAAAACTAAGAGGCGGCAAAGAAAATAACTTTTGGCCTGAATCGGGATACTTGTATAGTATTACAATATTGCATGCTGACTCATTTAGTCATTATTTATGTAACTTATTTAATAGTTAAGAGCCTATAATAACTATGAATAATCCCCGGTTTTATCTCCACTTCAACGTAAAACAGATAAAGACGTCAATTGTAAAGCGCCAATTATAATGTTGTTATTTATTTAAACATAGAATTATGTCAATTATGTAACATATTTCTTTAACAATTTTTTTACACGTCTCTACTGATTTATAAAATACCCATTATTAATTAGCAAGATTTTGGTGTCATGATATTATTTTGATACACTTAAAAGTTCTCTGTTATTAACTATTGATCGATCAACTAAACACTATAAAATAATATGATACGACTATACATGTTCCACAGTCCCTAATTAATTAAATGATAGTTATGTGACTAAAAAAAATGCAGAATCTGCATTATTTTATAATTTAGAATGAAAGCTTATTATTGAATCCATATAATTTGTACCGCTTAATTTATATTAGTTGAATTAAAGCAGTGTCATCGAATAATCTAAAAATATTTTATAAAAAATATGAACCGTCGACATATGTCGCATTTTAAAATGCTTATATAATACCTACTCGAATTAAACATTCAAATTGCGATCTTTTACTATTTTGGTTATACATTCATTTATACTTATAATATGATTCAAGAACGGACTGCTTTACGCTTTTTTCTTACTTCTAACGTTAGATAGACATGCCCTTGATTAGATCCTTACAAATATTATAATAACTTATTACGAATATGCTTACATCTACTCTACACCCATATAGATAGGCTAGTGCTGTGACAATACATTTCGTCTAAGAGAAATATGACTGGTATTAAGTAACAAAGCTAGCACATTCTTAATTTTAGAAACAGCAACCAAAATTGACAACATTAGATGGATAATTTTAGTGTCAAAAAACATCGCTCATCCATCGAGCTGTAGTCACTTTTGTTGTGAGTGTGATTAATTCAAGACAAACGCAACATAAGTGTGACCGGTTGATAAATGAACGATGATTTTTTTGACCTGCATCACCATATTTTGATAAAACTTTAAACCCAGTATTTTATCATGATAAAATTTGTAGCTATGAAGTGTAAAGACAATCAATTTTTTTTTATTAGTTCAATCTTTTTCGAACGTATATCTATAAAAATATGGTGATACAGATAAAGATAGCTGTAGATTATAACTTTAAATAATTTGTCTATTAATGAACTACATTGAATAAAGATACCCAGGCACGAGATGACATAACGAGATGGTCCACCCATAACACGACACTTATCTGTTATTTATTGCTATTAATTTAGCTTGAAAGAAAACATTCATTCCACGGAAAGACCACAGAATCATTTCCTTACATTTTTTTGTATATTACTTAAATAAAGTTAACATTAGCATTATTGTATTTGGCCTTCATATACTACCAGTGTTAAAACTTAATTATTATATATATAGAGAACGCCGTACAAATAGACAATTTTCTTCGAACTCTCGATATTTAATGACGGTTTATGTAATATTGATCAATTGTCTAAGTGTACCATAATCAGCCATTATGTAGCTATAAAAATTTCGTAAACAATTTTAACAATAAAAATAAAACATTAAAACAATGCGCCATCGAATCCGAGTAGCTGCTTTTAAGCTACATATTTATAATTTCATTATTGAAATCAACTGAATTGCCATAATAAATTGAAAAGTGGATTAAAAACATTTCAAAGTTATGGACACTCTATAACAAATCTATTACTCCATTAATTCATTTCATAGTAGAATAAAAAAAATATCTTTACAATATAAGAACTTAAAAATGTCGCTTTATTTGTAGGAACACAAGCCAAAATTAATACGAGCTTATGATTCAAAATTTTCATTATTATTGTTAAATAAAGCGTATCACTTGCACGTTTCTCTGATCCAGGAAGAAAAAAACGAAAAAAAACTCCTACGAAACCCTCCGAAACCTTTATATCACAACAAAATACTTTTCTGTTAGCGTGCAACGCAATCAAAAATTCCATTATGATGCCAAAAATAAATTTCGTAATTAAAAATAACAATGAAAGAGAAATATTTTCGCAAAATACATAACTCTGGTTCATAATATTTCGATGAAGTAAAAAAGCTACACTGTACATATTATTGCGTCTCTAACCAACGATAAAACACAACAAATTGTCGAGAGGCTAAGTAATTTATCATATACTTAAAAACAAGGCATTTTCAAGCTCATTCGAGGAAAATGTACTCACACTTGCAAACACAAGAGTGTACTCATACTTGCAAACACAAGAGTGTACTCACACTTGCATACACAAGAGTGTACTCACACTTGCAAACACATGATTTCTCAAAGAAATCAAGTGTTCATTATCGTACAGTGAACGTAAAGTAAAAGTACTATAGTAAAAATGTAAAATTAAATCAGTGAAGTGATCGACTGTTGGAAATACGAGAGATTTCTTGTTAGAGTAACAAGTAACGTACAGATTTAACTTTCAAATTTAATAGTAAGTTGATTATTTTAGAATAATATGATTTGAAATATTCAGTCAAAGCGTAAGAGAGTTGGGGACGGTCAAAATAATGTACTGTGCAATCACAGTCGTCGTCCAATTCTATTTTTTTAAATTCTGTAAACCATTTTACTGGTGAACAAATTAATTTAATATTTTTTTTACAGGCGTACAAAACATATTTCGTTTATCTCCATCGAATTATTGACCAAAGTTTACCTACGTCCAAATTAATTTCTAAATAATATTGAAAGTTTTCAGTTTAATATAATAATAATGTATATGATCCGAAGAGAAAATTTTAAAGTTTGCCGCTATATTTACGTGATAGAATAGATAGAAGCATTCATCGAAATTGAATAATGAATTATATAGTACTTATTATTTTCAGCCAAATGTATAAGTTATGGAAATTCAGTTGTCAGTGTTCTAAAGTAGGCATTATCTATGGCGAAAAAAATTAAGCTGTCATTGACGTAAACAACCATAAAGTAAAAGTTAAATTACCGAACAATTTAATATCTAAACAAGAAAAATATCTGTATATACTGTTTGATATGCATTTGAATTCGTTTTAAATAAAATTAACTTAAGGGAGTGTTCTCGTGGTGATTTAAGAAATCATAATATCTAAAAGTTACATCTTCTACATGTGATTTGAACCTTTCTTTTACCTGTACTGTGGTATTATGTATCAATAGAATATTGCAAATGTCGTAAGTAGAATTAGGGAGGTAACGAAAATTTCACTAAAATTAAATCATTAAATTGGGAGAAAATCCGTATATATAAAATAGTATTTTTAAAACACTGCTTATGTATCTAATAATTAAGCCAGATTATGAATGGTTTTACTTTTTAGGCAAAAGAGGCGCCATCTTGTCTTTATAATAAAGTTAATTATGGAGACAGAATAGAAAAAAAACGCGGGCGAATATGACCATAGATAAATAAAATCTGTAGCGAAATGTATGAGAGCTTCATTTATCTGGCTTTCAATTGTTTAATTGTTAGATATTACGTGACAATTAAAGGAAAAAAAACAAAATTTTTTTCTCTTCTTTAGGGGTATTTTCAAGTGAAAGGTTCAAATTCCATGTAGTTTGTAGGTATTTGGTTAAATCTACAAAGGCATTCCTTTACGACTAATACTAAATAGTATTAATTTAAAAACTTAAATAATGACCCAATTTTTTTCCTATTTTATTTTATCATCAGCAACACTTACACTAAGTTATTTTGTCAAAAACGGGTCACTACATTTTTTAAAATATATAACAATATAGTTTTTCTTTTACCAAAACATAGCTCATTTTACCAAGAAACTTCTACTAAACTATTTGAAATAATGGATATATTGAGAGGTAGTTTTAAATTAAAAATCTTAACATTACATTATTTTTTTGATTAAAAAGTACGTGTCAATATTTATTTTAGTTACTTGAATGTTAATTTGTGACATCACTACTAATATTGTTAGAAATCTCTATTGACTGTTTTTGTTAGTACAAAATTCCTAATCACTTGCTTACATTCTAATACTTAGCGGCATTATGAAAATTGTGTCACGTCTTTTATTAGACGAAATGTTTTGAAAATAATTAATATTCTAGTTACAATACAAAATTGTCTTTCAATATTTTATTTATAAAACGATGAGAAGTCTTAACTTTTAATATTAGGTATGCTTTTTTCAAATTGATGAATGAATATGATTGATTCCTTGCGGAAACATCAAGAAATTTCTTTCGCAATTTAATCTTTCTAAAAAGGCACCTTTCCAAAATGGTGGCGGATTCTAAATATAACTTTCATAGGCGTATAATTTCACAAGAATAATACTCTTGTTTATCTAAAATAAAATAAAACAAAAAAATTAAATAAACAATTTTGGTAAACGAAAAACTATTTTGTTAACCTAACTAATTAAATGTACCATAAGATTGTGAACAGCTGTACACCTCGTGATAGTTTAATCTATGTCATTAGATTACAAACTATCGAGAAATTGTTAACTATTATAAATCATAACAATTAAACTCTCGATATCCCCAATTTTGGTTAGTTCATAGTCTATCTTTGACAAACTGATAAATAGAGAACTGGTGTCTTGCAAGGAAGCTAAGTAAAAACTTGTGAGCGGATAGGAGGCACAGGCTAACAGAAATAATAGCTCGAGGGTCAAGAGAATAGAAGGTAATCCAAATGAAAGGGCACTTTAGTAAGGTTTAGTTACGTTTTTTCTTTTACGCCGAATAAAGAACCCCACAAAGCGGGGTACCGGCGACATTTTATTATGAAGTTACTTAGGCACCTTGTCCACAAAGTGCAGAATAGGTCACAATATACCTGACTATGATAAATAATAAACTAGCAAAAATGAATCTTATCCTGTAACAGATACACATGTCACAATGATAATTCGATAGTTCAGAAGCTATATCGTCAGATTATTAACAAACGTTCACAATCATATGGTATTCACATTATGTACAACAATTTTCAGCAGTAAGATTTTTAGCAAAGAGAACACAGTAGTTATGGAAATAGATACAAAAACAAACATGGCGTCGTCGACGTCAGTCAGCTGTCACACGAATCGGCCTCGTCAAAATATAACGTATAAAATATTCTCTACTCAATATACTTATTGTATACGATACTTCAAAATTTCGTGCAACTACGTTTCCCAGTCACTTCAACGATTTTGAGAGACCATACATAGAAAATAGTCACATAAACTATGTTTAAAAATACTTAATTAAATCCTACATCAGAGCTCGAGACAGGTGCTCGAATAAAAAAAAATATTCTCCTTATAAAATATAGACGGTACCGCGTGACACATCAGATGCAACGGGATTGCACAGGTAATATCGATAAGGATCGTTCGCACAATATTCAGGTTGTCGGACATTACAACACTAGAGGGGCGCGTGTGGCACGTGCGGCGTGGTCGTGCGACGCGTGCGGCACGTGGTACGCGACCGTGCGGCACGTGCAACACATCCGGTTCGATTGCTACAACAAAATGGCTCAATCCACAAATCAGCGCTTAGTTACATAATTATCCAAATTATTTTTATTTTTTGGAATATGTCATTCAGTTATATATAATAAATATGTGTTACTCCTTCGACTTAAAAATGTTAATGCAATGATTTAAGATATAATATATTCGAAAATTCTATATTAACAAAAGTGAATCAAAGGATACATTTATTTCCTTTATATATAAATAACTAGTCCTATTAAAATCAAATGAACTATAGAGCACAACGTAAAATTTCTAACATTATAAAAAAAATCAAAGTGCAAATTGTAACTATAAATCATTAACATCAAAGGGTTAGACCTAAGTTTCACATTCTAAAATTGCATTAAACGCCATTCGTGGATTGAGACAAGATCAAACTGAACATTTCAAATTTAAATGGATACTCACGATTCATTTATTGTTATACCGATATTTCAATCCAGTTGTATGGGCCATGGGCACGCAATTTCTGCATGCAGTTAAAAGTCGGGACTACGGCCCATGCAACTAGTCATACAATCGGTAAAACAAACGAATTATACCCGTTTACATTTAAAACTTTCAGTAACCGCGACGATTCGAAAACATCAAAACTACGCGAAATACATAACCTTCTTAGTGACCGCGTGGACAGTAATGGCCCGGGCCATAGCACCGGGCGTGCGGTCCTCGCTGCACGCCGACTGGTGGCTGCCCTCGCCGGAGTCGTGCTCCTTCTCGACGAGGTGGTACCGCGCGCGGAACGCTACCAGGTGAGCGTAGTACGCCGGCGCGGGGATCGACACGGAACGAGTGCAGCGCACGTACGTGTGACATAACTGGTACGTGAGGCATTGGAGCTCGTCCGAACCGAAGTGGTTGTCGTCCCAGAGCACGTGGTAGTGGGATGGGCGGGATGTGCCCTGTGGATGTAACACAATTATAGATGCCTTGAGACAAATGTTCATAAATATATGGAAATAGTATTTGGCGCAAAAAAAATGGCATTTGTTTTTCTGCATTAAATGTAATTTCCATTAACATTTTTGAATCAGCATTTCGTGTTAACGATAGCAAAAAAGACAAGGAGAACAGAGTTCTCGAGTCAAAGTATTTATTTGCGTAACGTGAGCATGCATAAATATATGTAAATACAATCACATATCTTATACTCTATCTTAAAGGGATTGCCAAAAAAAAAATAACAAATCAACAAAGGA
Source organism: Asbolis capucinus (assembly GCA_018249125.1). Taxonomy (NCBI): domain Eukaryota; kingdom Metazoa; phylum Arthropoda; class Insecta; order Lepidoptera; family Hesperiidae; genus Asbolis; species Asbolis capucinus. Next base: position 7,215 of record DWJZ01005147.1, on the reverse strand, counting down.
AAATACACATAGAGTAAAAATTACCTCTAGACCTTATTTAATATTAGCAGTATGCAGTATGCAAAATTTCAACTCCGTAGTGTAAGAGGTAGTGGGTCTAATTAAGCTTGCAAGATTTGTCCCGTAACAAACAAACATACAAACATACAGTGCAAGACAAATAAAAGCTTGTAATAAAAACAAATGAATATATGTACCTGAATACCCTGATGACTGCAAAGATAGAAGTCAAACTCGGTGGGGTGTGTAATCCCGAGATCAACAGTTGTCCCGGCGGGGATGTTGCCCGACTTGCCGGACTGTTCCTTCTTGTCCGCACAGAACAATCTTGTGTGGTGGCGCTTCTGTACCACTATGAACGTTATACCAGGCTTGTACTCTGCTTCCAGCTGTAACAAATAGCATTTTAGATATAACTTCTTAGAGTCCTTTTATGTCTATAAAACAAAGAGCGACAATAAAAGAGACAAACCCATCCATTTTTTTATGTAAGTTATAATTTTTTTTACCATAAATAAGTTAGCGCTTGACTACGATGCCACCTGATGGTGAGTGGTGACGAAATCTTCGATGGTAAAGCGCAGTAACTTAGTAAAAGCCTATTTACTCTTGACTTGAATACATTGCATTGTAATCGAACGGGAACATTGACCGGATAACTTATTCCAGTTTCACGGTAGGCAAAGCGCGCCGTTCGTGCTGTCGGGATGTTTACGACGAAGGAATTGATACCCGACGTGAGTCGGCCCATTCGATGATAGAATGGGGACGGGGGAATTAAATCATGCAATTCCTGTGCACACTCTCCAATGTCTAGAATTGATATGAAATTATAAATATTCAGTTATCAATACTTATAACTCCATTACATAAAAAGCCATTCTTCACGACAGTTGGAACAATTGAAGGCGGTTAAACATATTTCAGTAAATAATATTAAACTAACTAATACATGAATAAATAAATAAACGAATTAGCTTGTGGAATAATACATTTTACAGTGTTGCATTTCTCTTAGTCTCTTTCATTTGTAATCGTAGCCCTCCTACTATTAATTATTATAGAAAAAGCTGACAAATGAGCAGAGAAGATTAAATATAGCTGAGGATTTTCTGTTAAGTTTATTCCAGTGCTTCTTATCAAAGAAGCACCTTAAAAATTTTTTTCATAAGTACCTAAATGAATGAATAAATTTGGATTCGACTTGATATACCTTGACAAAAGTATTCAACATTTATGTTTTGTTTCTTTTACGTAGAAATAAAAAAAAATACACATTTCAGGACAACCCACACACGGCCATCTGATCCCAAACTAAGCATTAGCTTGTACTATGGTGATCAGACAAGTGATAAACATACATATATATTTTTTAAATACATACTCATATAGATATTTTTAACACCTAGACTCACAGAACAAACATTCCTGACCATCACAGTGAAGTTTGAACTGGGTGGGAATCGAAGCCACGACCCTTTTGGGGTAGCAGTCATGTTCACTGGCTAGTAGAGCCACCAGCCAGTTTACATTGATCACACCTGATGGTAAGTGGCGAAGATGTCCAAGATGTTGGGTCCACTAACTTAGTAGGTGCCTATTCAGTCTTCTCTTGAAGACTTACCTTGATACAAGCTTCTCTAACAGCAGTGAGCTCATGCTGCAACACGTGTATGAACTGTCCCTCCGATATCCCGTCCCGGTACATGATGATCCGGTGCGGCTTGAACCCACCCGTGCTCTTGTAGAACATGATCAGCAACTCTTGCACCATACTGCTCATCTCGTGGACTATCTCCTGCCTGAAATATTATATATCGATTTTTAAATTATGAAATAAAATTTATTTCAAATTAATTTTTACTAAAACTTTTCTAAAGTCAAACTACGCTTCAACAAATTCCTATGGTAAGTGGTCTTGGAAGAGGAAGCGGCAAGAAGAAGCGGCAATATCGTAATGGATTTACTGAATATTAATTTCCATAGAGTATAGGTACTAATGTTAACTGAAAGTGCACATAAATTTCAACTTCATGCATCTGTGCACATGACTCATGCCGCTAACGATATAACACATTATAGGCAATGGATATTATAGTATTATTGAGTATCTAAATGGCAAGGATGCATGGAAATGATCCGCTCTGCTCCCAGTTCCTATCAGGTTAGTCTTAAACCTTTGTAATAGATTTAAGTTTTGTTATAAAAGAGGGTACTGATAAGCTTTATCATATTTTTTTTAATATATATCTTGTTATTAATTTCATAGTTGTAGAGACTTTTTATAGTTAAATTTGGACTTTCATTAAGTGAGCTTTTGGTTCCTAAGATGAAGTAAATGCATTTCATTTCATTACTAACTCGGTGTAATACCTGTGTTGCTGCACTCGCACTGTGGCTGCATACCGCGACGGGTGCGCGTCCATAGAGCCGACGACGGCCGCTATCGACGGCTTCTTGTTGTCGCCGGCCGGCGGGTGCGTCACATCCACGCCCAGGAATATCACTGGCTCATTGAACACCTGCGACACGACGACATTATATCCTCCAATACATCACCTACATACCCGATATAAGGAAATCGCTTTTATATGTTATACTTATATAAGTAAATTTATATATACATACATTTATATTTTTATCATTTCATATATAATTATATATCCAAGATTTTTACAATTAGTTTATATATTTATACTTGTTTTTTTTTACCACCTACCACAAACTCTCACCTTCAACATGGGTTGACTGGTAGAGAATGCCACTGAGCATTAAAACTTTTTGTCTAGAAGTTTTAAGGTTTTTACATAAATAAATAAAATAGTACAAATACATCGTAACCTATCATACAAAGTGTACATGTATACATGAATAAAAAAATTAATAAAAATATTTCTCAATGTAATTAGAAAACCCGACTGACAATTAACCACAAAATAATTGGCACACTTTTTGTCAATTTGTATGAAAACATTGATATAAAAGCTTCATGGCATATTTATCTTGGAAATGCTTTTCCACAATCTTTCATTTTAATACCCATATTGCTAAGGTGAGTGAAAAATCAAATCTAACCCTCCTTTTTTATTTTTTTTCAATTGTGACGAATTCAACGACACCTGATACTTCAAAATCTGTCGAGCAGTTTTTGAATGTCAGAAAGTTACAATTTATTTCCGATTACAACACTTTAGGAGTCTGTCGAAAATTTTGAATTTTACTTTTTTTACGTTTTCTTCCATCTATGTACATACATATATACACATACCTTGGGTCGTAACGAAGGTACCAAGATGGAGTTAATGCCGCCAAGTTTGACGTTGATCTTGAGACACAGGTTGCTGAGTGTCTGCGGGGACGTCTTGTTCACGTTCTTGGCTTGAACACACTGCGTTGCCATACCCAGGACCGTGTCACCCACACGTTTCACCTCGGCTGATAACAATGCATTTAAATCTTAAATATATCTAAAACACAAAGGATGCCAAAGCGACCCGTCGGATTTTATCCATCCGTCACAGCTACCGATCTCAAATTTAAAAAAAAAACAGAATACTTGTCCATACCTGGATCGAACCCAGTACCTTTCGCTGGTCAATGGGGTACGGCAGGATAAACTATCAGGCCGTTTCATACCTTAAACCTTAATCGTAGAAAGATATATAAACTTAACCATTAATTATTTTTAATCCGACAATGTTATATATTAAACAATAATATATGTATTACTTTAAAATATTTTTTAGTTTTATTACAATACATCGCATAACAGAAAAAAACACATAAACAAAGACCACACCATAGACAACACTCACTATAAGCAGGCAAATAAAATAAAAACAAAAGACAACATGCGGTGTTGGTGCGGACAACACCGCAACTAACAAAGCCACAGAAAACACTCACCATAAACAGGCGTCTTCCCCGGCAGCACGACGACCACCAGCTGGAGCTGCACGAAGGTAGACTTGAGGTACTTGAACATCGGCTCCACCTGGTCGGGACCCGTCGCGTATTTACAGAAACACGGCTGACCAATGATCGGCATACCAGCGTCGTTTGAGATCTTCTGTAGTTGTTGGGTGAAGTTTCTGGAATTGAATTAAAGAAGGTTTGGTTTGGGATTCGCCAATATTATATCGTCCTACTGCATGGGAGTACCCAGGTCAGTTCTTCGCTTTGCAATCCGCGTAGGGCCTTCATACTTTTGACCCAGGTGAAGCTCGACGGGATCCAGTGAGACAAACTCGATTTTTTCTGGATATTATGCAAAATATGATATTTGTCTTTCCGCAAAAACGTCATTTCGATATATTTTTTAAGTATCGTTGTCCCACTGGATCCCGTCGAGTTTTCCCTGAGTCAACAGCTTGTTATTCAAACATCGAAGTTTTTATGGATTAGTTTAAATTTGTAAATTGTTATCTGTTCCTAACAAATTTTACTGTACCTATTATGTCCATATGGAGTCAGTCAAAAATAAAGGAATATGGACTACTGGACTAGCAAAGTATGGGCCTGTACTCGTCACAATTTTGATACCCAAGCCCAGCAGTGGGATAGTAATGGGTCACATAACCACTTACTTGAGAGCGTCTTCCCGAACCGTACGTTGTGGGGCAAAGCAAGCTATGGCCCACACGCGTATCTCCACGCCCATGAAGAACTGTTTCCCACGCATATCCCATACGCCCTGGTTCGGCAGCGCTTGCTGTCAACAAATAAAAAAAACTAAAGTACTTCAAAAAACTTAAATAGACGGAATCATCTTGTAGCGTAGTTGGTGGAAACCGTGACTACACCCAGATCAGGGAGGTATAAATCACTACATATTATAAAATAAACTCCGCTCACATCTGTCTGTCGGTTTTCGACAATAGATCATTTTCCATAGAAGGTATTAGTGTTCCATATTCCAAGGTGAATGTTTCGTGGAAACTGAATAAAATATAACGATAGATAATTTGTGAGAAATTCGGAAAAAATCAAGAAATCGATAACTTATCACGCGAGTGGATATATGTTAGTCTTTCATGAATGAATCTGAATAATATATGTATATCAATGACGCATATCTGGAAATATTGGGCTACTAAAAACATTATAAAATCCAGAATTCATATATGTACATAATAAATTATACAAATATGTATTAGAATTACACCTCATTTAAATATGACCAAATACAGCAACTCCACAAGTAAACCGCGAACAAATTTATTGGATAAAAGGTAAAATCTAAAAGGAAAAATAATTAAAATTGAGTTTATTTCAAAATTAGTATCCATTAATTGAATTGTGTTTGTTAAACACAACAATTTTAGATAATCAGTATTTTCATTCTCATACATTATATTGCGAGTATATTATTATTATTAATATTAGCCCTGAAGCTTTCTTGGTAGTGAATCTGTCGATAAAATGAGGGATTTGACCGCCAATAGGCCAGGCATTAATGTGGTAGATGAATGTTTGTTCACTAACTATAATGTATATCTGATTAATCTATTCGTCTATATGAATGGCTGTCTGTTTTTGCGGTCATCATATTAAAAACATGTTATATCTTTTAACATGCTTAAAAGACTGGATTTCAAACAATGATTTTCAGTGTCGGAAATGTTTAAGCCGACCGATGGTATCTACCATGGCTTCTTTACGTTTCCTTCGAAGCACGAGGTTCCCATGAAACGTTTGCCATTAGCGGTCACTCATCCTCTAACCGACCTACCCGCAGTTACTTAACTTTTTTGATCGTTTTCAATCGAAACAAGGCGCCGGGCTTTAAACGCTCGGAAGTTGGTATGCTTGAGAAAGACAATATAAAAACTTAATAAAAATAACTAGTCTTACCTGTCCGCCAAGAGACGAGACGCGGCCGCCATACTGCAGCTTGGGTGGCGGCAGCACGCGACCTCGGACCTCCATCATGTTGTTGGAGATCGTCAGACCGAACTCCTTCACGTACAGGTCCGTGTTGAAATTCGCGCGACGGACCAGATTGTTAATTTCACGTTCCCTGAATGAGCAGTTAATCAAATCAAATTTGGAATGTTTTTAAAACGTATCTTTATTACTTCAAAAAATTTTAAATCTGCCTATTGTCTTTCTCGTATATCAAAGATGTGAGTGATGTGTTTATGACGATGAATGGATGGATATTTTTTATTCTTACACAAAGCAAGCGAACGGATAAAAAAAAATTGGTACAAATATAGATAACACAGGGTTCTTTTTACTAAAATACGACACGGGCAAAACCTTGACTATTATATAGCAATTCTATTTTTGAATTACTACGAAGTGATAATTGTTTTCTAAAGTAATAATTAAATATATGTACTTAATGATACTTGAGGTTGAGATAGTAAGACGACTATTAGTAATTTTCAATGTAACTTACAATTTATCATAGACCTAATATTTTTTTGTGGAAATGATCCTAATTACGATACCATTAAAATAATTATGTTAAATATTACCTGTCTGGCGCAGATCTTGCTGTGGCCTTGATCATGGTAGATGTCTGCATGTCTGTCAGTTTCTTTATACACCTCTGACCCGGCACTATGTTACATACTTCAAGCGGTAAATATGTATGTTTGTGCTCCTGACCTACTTGGAGGCACGGCAAGTGAGGATATCTCAACTTCATCTTATATTTGTCCAAGAAATATTTTGCCACTGTACATTCTACTGTCTGTCCATTTTCTAATTGAAGCGGAAACCTGAAATTGAAATGAAAATTGTAATCATTGATAATTACTTCCTTGTTCACACGTCACATTACAAAATTGGATGATAGCAGAGCAACGAAACCTACATTGAAAACTATCAAACTATCAGTGCAACCGTGAATTCTAATATACAATGGAAACTATAATATACAATGCGAATAGTAATATAGATATCAATCCTAGTTAAATGTATAAGTACCAATTGAATTGCAATTGGATAATACTAGCAATTTTACATCAAGTGCATAGTCAATATATGTCAAGTATTAGGCCTTGAAGGTTGTGTATAAGGATATTTTTTGAACAGACTTATTTAAGCATTTTTTAAGTTACAGTATGACAAGTAGGCTCCTCTGACTACATTCTGTTAGCAACATTTAAAGTATGCAGAATATTATTCTAGGGAGGTATGATTAGTTTGAAATTAGACTAGGATTGGAATTAATTCAATATACAATGTAAACTCTTTATAATGTTA
>DWJZ01005146.1:0-14420 GCA_018249125.1 Asbolis capucinus | reverse complement strand
GAACTGTCAATATAAAGCCCAAGATTTTTAATAGACACATTCAAATGTATTTGTGTGCCGTTGAAATAAATAGCAGGAAAGCAATCGTGATCGACACGTGTAAGTAATCTAGAACTACCTATGATTACCGTAGAATTTCAACGGCTCTGTAGTTCGATTCCCGGCTGGAGTAGATCTCCAATACAAGGATACTACTATAGACATACAGAATCCCTACAACAGATATTTATCTGCTGCACTGCGTCGTCAATGATCGTCAATAGAAATTATGGTTTTGAATACAAATTCTGTAATAACCGGCGAATTAAACAACCATTAACGACCATGAGTGGGGGTAGTCAGTCACAGATGAATGTTTATTCTTGAGTTATGAATGTAATACTACTTAACGTGAAAGTTTATGAGGAGATTTGGATGTTTCGATGTTTGTATTTCCTTCAGTTCAAGGAAATAACGGCCAACCTTCAGGCATGAGGCACAATAACAATAAGTTGGAATGTCTGGGTTTCTTTGATTTGCTAATCGATAAACAGATTAAGACATAACTTAGCACCTGAGCTACTATATATAAATAAAATCATGATGCAATGCTGCGGTCAGAAACTAGTTCATTATTAGTGTCGCGCACCCTAATATTCGACAAAATGCTACAAATATGTGAGAGTCTATTTAGCATTTTTTGTAAACAAAATATTTAACCCGAATATTCATAAAATGATATCTGCTAAGCCGCCTCCCAAAGCAAACGAAAAAACCTTCATACTTTGTTTCACTCGAACGTCAGTTCTTATAAATAAATACAAAACAATCAAACACGCTACACCTGAATGGAAATTCGCTCTCAAGAAAGCGAGAAAGCGGAAAATTTTCTTTTCAAACACTAAACTTAGATTTACTTCGTCACAATATTTCTCTTTAGCCTTATATTCAATTTAGTTTTTGGTTAGTTAGGAAACCTTGTAGGCCAGTACAAATATTCTTTAATAGCTACCGCGCGCGATTCCGTCCGCGTGGAATAGTTACTGTGAGCTAGCGCTAACTTTAACCCGGGACTTCGTTTCTGTCATACATAATTTTTGCGAAACTTGAACCGTTTACGCAGCGCACGCAGCGGAAGAAATAGGAAAAAAATCCCCCGGATTTTTTTTTATTCAAATCTTCATCATTTTCCACGGTTTTATGTTGACTCCGATATCGACCTGTCATCGAACAACACTAACAGCTAAGTTCACTTAGTAATAAATACAGCTAAATCCATCATTCAGTATCAAAAGCAGCTTACTTAGTTTTTGTTAATTTTTGCACCAAATTTTAAAGTACAATTTGAAGTTATTGATAATATAATCAATTAATTTGCCAAATACATATCTTAAACCGGAATTCACATAATTTGGGAAGTGTTCAATCGTAGACAAGAAAATGTTTTTTCATCTTTCGTAAATTTAAAATGATGGTGCTTAGCTGGCTTTGAGTTTTCACATATACACACTAGTTGTGTTATACATATGTACATACATATACACACCATTACAGTGCAAATGTCTCCAAAGCAAGAGTGAATAGACTTTTGCTGAATTAGTGCGCCTTACCACCAAGAATACAACGCTGCTTACCATCAGGGGGAATTGTGGTCAAGAACAAATTAATCAAACATATATTTAAGAAACACTCGCTCAAATTTGAGAACAAAATGCTCACCTTGTTGGTCAAAAGCAGGACTGCCGTTTTGTTGCAAGTTATTTTAAAACTAGGATATATTCCAAGATACGTATTGGTCAAACGATGTATGTAACCTATTAACTCCCTCGATAAATGATTTATCCATCACAGAAACAAACTCTTCAATTTATAATTTTTGTAGAGATATACAAGATGAAGGGGAAGAGAAAATGGGACGGGTCGCCTAACTTCGGTATATAAATGTATGACATTGAATGTATGTGTCTTGTTTTGTTGAACCAACTTTAATAAAACAAGGTTTATTAAAAATATTTAAAAACATACGCTTTAATTATCGATCTATATAACAAAGAAACACACAAAATTTCATAATTGTATTATTAACTATTGAGGAGTTCCGTAGTCTGGAGCCAATCCTGAACGTAGTATCAGGTCATGCTTATCATAAAAATACATTGTCATCAGGATGAAAACTTAATGCAAAATTTCCGCTTCGTAGTGTAAGAGGAAGTGGGTCTAATAAAGGTTGTAAGATTTGACCCATATTAACAAATATACTAACATACTAATATACAAACATACACTGCAAGTTAAATAAAAGCTTGTAATAGTAATAATAAACACAACATGTAATTCCAGGATCTGTACCCAAATCAGCTCAGTTGTCAATGAAATTAGTACGTCCTAATCTGCAGACCAACAAACACTTGGTACCAATTCGACAAAATATATTTTTGGGTTTGGTTTGGATACCTTAAATAAGTAGGTAAACTTACTTAGCTGGATAAAGCAGTTTTATTATTAGTATAACTTTTATATATTGATGATGATGATTTGCTCGTATATACACACATATATGACCGATATACTATAGTGCTATACTTAGCACCATGATTATAAATCAGTGACAATATGTTTATTTTTGGCAAATATTCTTTTCTTCTTCGATATGTCTATTTGCTCATGTCTTATATAGATAACTATTGTATAATTAGGTTTTAGAACTTTAAATGACAAGTCAAGTTGAAGGTCATCAGTATATTTGATTATACTACTAGCTGACCCGGCAGACATTGTCCTGCTCATTTTTTTTTTCTCCTCCAGCTGTTCCCACGAATCCTATACAGGGAATTTGTTTCTTCAATAAACTACAGAATATTCAATTATTCTCAATAGAAATTATAGACATAGAAAATATGCGAGAATGCTTCCTACGGTGCGTTGATGGTTTATCATTGCTCCACTGATTAAAATAATAATTCCAATTGTACCTTCGACCTTGAGATACATATATAATGAACTCTAATTATAATAGGAATAAAGTATAAAATCTAATTTGTAACGCCTGCTAACCCCTCCAACTATCTGCGCCAGGTAGCGCAATAGAGCATCCGTGGACCACATACCTATCCGTGGTACCAAGGATGTTCCATTCCCACGGTGTGACGATACGGGTTCGTCGCTTAAATCATATGCGATAGGGAACTGTCCTAAAAGTTTTCATGTATCTAAGGATTTTAGGAACAATGAATTAGTCAACAATACGAACCTTATAATTTTTCAGGATAACTTGGATCGTATTGGATGATCACGTGACGTATTCTTTTAGAGAAGCGCTTGTGACTGCATGCGGTAAAGACAGTCTCTGGGACATAACAATATTTCATTTTAAACTTTCAATATCGTGGATTGTAAACATGGCAGTAAGACTGGCAAGATACTTGCCGTGACCATGACCCATGCAAATGGGTCGAAATATCGATATTAATAACAATAATCGTGAGTAAAAATTTAAAAGGTTAGTTATTTTTTTTTAAACGTATTGATATTGTCATATACAATATTGTGTTATCTCCTAAAGTAGGATTGTATATCAAGGTAGTAATAGAAGATGCTATGTCGACATTCGTAGGCACCAGGAGTATATGAAACAAAATAAATAACTCTTAAATTCCTTTTGAGCCGTAGTAAAATAAACCAAAGTATATTTCATTTAATTATTATATAAATCACAACAAATTAAAGAAAAAAACATAAAAAAATATTAATAACACAATTTAAATGTCTATGAATACATTTAAACATATAAGTTAAATAACAAAAAATAACGTAAATAAGATTAAAAAAACGTAATCAGGCAATAATCTTAAAACGAGCAGCAAATCGCATAATGGTATGAGTATCACTGTCGTGGATACAAATTGGAAACACCAAAGGCACGACGGATGCCTTGAGACCAAGAAAGAAGAACAAATTCATTTTGCAACTAAACCAAGTAAATGAATACAATCGAGTGATCGCAAAATGTCTGGATTCCTGTATCTGTCTTATCTTCTATTTTAATCTTATTATCCTGAGTACACATACTACATTATATATTTCTTAAATATGTTATTGGTGGACTGCCATATCCATAAGTCTTTTAAAACCCATTATCAAAATTGTACCTATTCCAAAAATCTCTTAGTAGTATTATTCTCATTTATATCCAGCCCTAGCCTCATTGCTATGTCTTTTTCTATCTCTGGTACACTCTTAGCTCTAGTTTCTGGCAAGAAAAAGTAATTGAACAGTATTCCAAACAAATTCACTCCAAGGAATATGAAGAAAGTGTAATGAATTCCAATGGCATTCGATAACGGCACGTATCCTACAATTGGCAGGAATGTCATGAACCAATTTAATGTCACAATAAGACCGAAGATTTTTGCTCGAATCTGAAATCCAAAAAAAATATATCTTAAGAGTCTGTATTACATCATCTGACGTTATAGCTATAATCTAAGGGAGTAAGGATTCAAATTTTGAAATTAATAATACTTAGATAGAAGATTAGGAAAATATGAAACAAAAGGGAATTTACATAACGTTTTTTCTGCACTTCTTTTAAAAACATCTAAATATTCTACCGTAAACTGTCGTGGTGGTATTCGCGACTTCGTTTAATATATTTTATATTCAAACGACGCACAAGCCAGCAATGAGTTAGTTGTGGTTTAAATTGTTACATACCTATAGGGTAGGATATGATGTTCTTACCTGAAATTCAAACATCTCTGCCATAATGATAAACGGTAAAGAAGATACACCACCCGCATACGCCCACACAGACACCATCATAGACAGAATTGGCAACCAACTTGGAACTGAGCCTCCATTGCTCTTTACTAACATAGAAACTGCTATTGGCAGCAAAGAACATGCACTAATAAGTAACATTGTTATGATCATGACCTGTAACAGGATTCTAACATTAGAAGTTTTATCACAGGTAAAAATTTTAGAAAACAAAAAGCTATTTCAAATTCTTCTTATTTAGAGGAACATGAGCAGAAGATGTTTCATCAACTTTTGCATGGTTGGAGGTAATTTTTCTAATTGAATATCTTTATTGAAATATACCTTTCTATTTATTTTCTCGACTAACAGCATAGACCCCGCAGATCCAAATATCATCACTGCTGGAATGCTAAAAGTCAACGTCTCTGTGCTGACAGTGAACTTTACTCCAGTTGATGACAAGATGGGAGAGGCATAAGTCATGATTGCAAAGGCACCATTCAACGCTTGGACTGATCCTAGTATAGCTGATATGATGATTTCTCGACGCCAGATTGGGTTCTTTACTACATTGGAAGATCAAAAATTTTATACTTTAATACTTCTGTATTTCTTAAGACATAATGTAATAATACGCTAAAATTGTGGTGGATATGAAAAATTTAATCTACTGATATTGGCAAATTCATTATAACATTATATGGAATTCTCTGCTGTTTCTCTCACCTATGTTCATTAAAGACATGTTTGGGAGAGACTTAAACTTATCATTTTCATTCCGTATCAACGTTATTTCATTTTCAACCTTTTTATCCTCTTTGTCAAGGCCCCTTAAAAATGCCAGTGTAGCAATAGCTTCCTGCAATATGAATATTGTAATTTATTATAATACTTACACTAGGTATCACAGCATTTAGTTTCAATATACATAGTTTGTTAAATGGATGATCGCTAGTAGAATAATAGCTTCATATGATAATGACGCATCAAAAACACTGCATCAGCATTACAAATTATGACGAAAATGCATTAAGGTATTTACTTTTAATTTGTCTTATAATATCATATATGGATTGGGTCCATGCCAACTTGAACTAGTTGGGGCTTTCTCATAGGGCAACGTTTCTTCAAAACCTTCCACAATTTATTATGGCGATAGAACATGGAACTCACCTGTATTTTCCCTTGTTTTACTAAAAATGAAGGTGAATCAGGTGCTTTACACATCAAAATACCGACTACTATGGGAATACCGGCCACTATCCATAAAATTGTGTTATAGTCCAAGTAAACCCCCATTACATACATGGTAAAAACACCGGTATTTTGCAAGAGTATCAACATAGAAGATAATATTCCCCTTATACTGTTCTGACTTATCTCCTTAATGTAAATTACTACAGCATTAAAGCATCCTCCTGCAGCAATGCCGCTAAATATTCGAGAGATCAACAAAGTTGGTCCCGAAGCAAAACAAAGTCGGATTATCCAGGAAATCTGAAAAAAGTAGTAATTGTCATTCTGGAAACAGGAAAATAATATATTACTCGTATTACCGTAAATATAAACAGTTATTGAGCAAATGGACGACAGGAGAAGTCTTACTTTATTCATCCACCAGTCTGTCATATGAAATCCCTGAGTACATATTTTGAACGTCAAGTGATGCTGTCTTCATTGGGTGTTATATTATTGAGTTCTTAAGTTCCAGCAAATAAGACAGGTAATGTAGAAATTATGGATAGTATTATAAAAAAGGTAACATTAACATGCTATTTGATCTCGATAAAATGGCCGTCTTACCGCCTGAGGTACAGCAATAGCTATCACGCTGACTCTGCTTCCAAACCTATCAGCGATATATGTGTACACTGAGACACTGAAGACAGCAGCAAAGCATATTGCGCTCGCAATCCAGGACAGCATCGTGTCCGACAATGGCTTCCCTATCGGAGAATTGTCGGATTGCAGAATTTTGGCCATAGGAGATATCCAGCCAACATCCAACCCATAGGAGAATACAGTCATGTTTACTGAAAAAAAGAAGGTTTATTCACTTTAGAAGATGATGCCTATAAGTATATCCCCTAGAAAGTATTTGTTTTCTTTGTAACGAATAATACAGTGACCTAAATTATACAACAGTGTAGGTTCAATTACTACTACAAATATAAACCAACAATGTCAAGCAAATGTAGTAAATAAAAAAAAAAGTATGATTATAAATAGGTATGATTGAATTATTGAAAATCTTTGAATAAAAACTTCGTTAGAAGCCTTAAAATAAATGTGGACAAGATTTAGGAAGGTTTCTGCGAAATATGCATCGCAAAATCCTTACGATACCTTCGGAAATATTTGTAGAATTTTCGAATCAACTTTAGATGACGGTGACCACTTCCCATCACGTATCCCATCTTCAACTCCCATCTCTCTTGACCATAAAAGAAAACTTTTAACACCTAGAAGTGTCAAACTCCACTGCATATAAGTATGCCCTTCTTTTCTTTTTTCACCGTTTTCTTGAGGCATTTTTGAATATATTTTTTATGTCTTAAATACAAAACTTAGTTTGATAAATGTACTTGAAAGTTCCACAAGAAATTGCAATTAACTCTCTATATATTACATGATATATATTTTTTCCTAGGGCTGTCCAAAAATACCTCATTGCAACCCATAACTGTCCCAATACTGGGCTCGGGTTTCCTCTCACAAAGTTAAGTGTGTGTCCCCGAAAAAACATTTGTATTAACAGCCTTATATGAGACATCGCACGCCATCAACCATCTTTTATTTATAATATGATTACTGATGATGTCTATTTTGAATCACGGAGCTTTAATTTGAGGTTCCGCTTCTTTTAGAAAATAACATATTTTACTACTAGCCTTACTATTAGCTACTAGTTATTTTATTGTAGCATTCTTAGTTTATCGCCGATGGCAACCCTGTAATTATATAAAGCAATTATTAGCACATAGATTTGAACTCTGCAAAATAAACCTCAACTGACAAATGATTTATTTGTGCATTGTGCTGATATGATTATAACTAGTGTTGATGTAACAGAAATAGAATGAAAACATTTGCTCTTTGAAATTTGTATGACGAGATGTCTGGAGGTGTAGGGAACACATTTTATTAGACAGCTAGAAAATGCCCTCACTTCGCTTCGGCAGAAAAGTTGTCTAGTGATTTCAGAATTGCCATACTAATTTTAACCTCTAATCCCACATGAACAAAGCAATTTTCTGGGATAAAAAATATCCTATAACCATTGTCCTTACAAAGCCACAAACTGTTAAATTTCATTTAAATTAGTCGGTTGCTTTCGGAGTTGCCATACTAATTATAATCTGTTATCCTGCGAGAACAAAGTCATTTCCTGGGATAGAACCTATCCTATAAACATTCTTGGGTTTAAAACTTCGATTGTGCCGAGTTTCATCTAAATCTATCCAGTGATTTTTACATGAAGCTCGAACAGACAGATAGACAATAAATCCAAAAAAAATGTGTTGGTCTCTATATCAAGACAATCTCCATGTAACAAAATTTTCAAAAAATGCTTAATGTCCAGAATGGTCTTAGCAACCAATAGTAGTATCTCATGTTCACATAAAAAATAATACCCAACCTACCAACAGGCACAAACAAGGCCACCAACAGGCATTAAGCAAGCGCAATGACTGTCACGCAAAGTTTCCTATAACAAATCCTCTACCGAGCCCCTGCCACAAGTCCCCGGCAATTTTACTAACTCTGCGGTAACAGGCACAATAATTGTGGAGCAGGTTGCTAATAATAATAATAATCACAGGCAGAGATCAGGTTAAAAAAAATCGACTTCTGTACCTGGTAACATACAACACCAGAAGACTGAGCACGTGAGTACCGATGAAAAGGTAACTGAGATGGAAGAAGAGACAGACAAATTGAACTGTAGTATTGTGAGATTCCCTGAAATCGTAAGATAGAAGGAAAACTCGATAATACTCAAAGACGGAAGCCGATACGGCGAACAGCTGGTGTTTCACCACAAGTAGGTAGCATATCGGCAAGTGTAACGTGGCTTATACTAGGAACATCCAAACATTATTCACTGAAGTTCATATATTTGTGACCCCATTTTGACAGATCCCGACGTTGAGGTTGAGGTTATGCCTGATGCCATTAGTGGAGTCACAGTCACCTCAAAGGTTAATTTAATAATACAGGTAGGGAACTTCAACGAGAAACTAGCCACGCAAAACAGTGACTAATTCAACACTCAACTGAGGTATGAATTTCTGAATTGAACGAGGGTACCACTTGTTGGATATGAGTTGTTAACCTATCGTACTTCTTAAATCTTTCTTATTCTTAATCCCACAAATGTTATATACGTGAAATTTTGTAAGGATGGATTTGGAGATGATGGATGTTCGTTCCTGTTTCACGCAAAAGCAACGGAACATATTTGAATGAAATTTGGCACAAAGATATAAGAGACCGGAAATACATAAAGGATAATTCTATGAACATATCAGGCGGATGGATCCGCGGATATAAACTTAAATGAAATAAGTAAGACATTGCTTATAATTATACTTATTTTCGCTCAAGTAGTATACATATATAAAGTTGCTTGTGTATGAGGCCACGTTTATTTCGAACAGACTGAAGTCTGGGATTTCTTCGGTATAGTGTCGGATCAACTTGCCTCGCTTGTCGCCCTCCTCGCGGGGCATTGGACAGTATTTAAGAAATGAATATAATGTGCGTCTTAATGATAATTTTTGAAAATTATGACCTTTGCTTTGCAATAAACTCAAATCATAATTTAATATATCTTAATCATTTAATCATTGTATTAATTATTCACTAAAATTTACAGAGATGAGATTTTACAAATAGTAATAAATAAATTTATATGTCAATAAGTTAAATTAAACACAACTCTTAATAGAACAAAACGCTCAAAATATAAACACGTAAAGATTGATAAGAAACAGTCGAAAAACGAGCAGATGAGTCTTATAGCGATAAAAATGATCTGATTCGCCCATCCACATCAAAAAACACCGAAAGCGTTGTTAAGAATGGACAACTATGATTCGTTTTGCAGCCGATTCAAATAAGAGGATACAAGTAGTTTTATGAGTCATTGACTGCAAGAAGTTTGGACTCCAGTAAATTTAAATGCATAATCAACCATATGCTTGATCATATGCATCCTCAGCTGTTATATTGCATATTCTTTTTAATTCTGTTTTTTTGATACTGCTGTGCAGGAGCACTAAGTCCTTGTCAAAACGATTTATTTATTAAATACTATTAAATTTGAATAAACCAAATATAGTCAGTCCACTATGGATTTCACAACGGCGTCGTTATGTTATGGAGTCCAAAAATGCCTTATTTAATTAATATTTTAAAATTAATGATGAAAGACTAGAAGGAAACACAACGGAAAAGGAAATCTCCGTAGGTTGATAACGTATAATATTCTTACCTGAAAGTTAAACATTCCTGCCATAATGATAAATGGTAAAGAAGATACAACACCGGCATACGCCCAAGCACATGCCATCATCGTAGAATTGGCAACCAACTTGGAACTGAGCCTCCGTGGCTACCAACAAGGAAATAGCTATAGATTGCATCAAACATGCACTAATAAATGTTATATTGAAAACCAGCAAGAGGATTCTTGCATTAGAAAATTTGGTACGGATCTGTATGATGATGATTAATCAATAAGGAATCTGATGCCACTTCGTACTTCATTCGTTGAGAACTCAAGCAATAGGTGTTACTTAAACGCACGGGTAGATAAAACTCATTCTGCCAATGAAGTTTAATTAAATGTCTGATAGCATACCTTTTTATTTATTTTGAACTAGACATAGCCATGGAAGATCCAAATATCATTACCGCTGGAATGATAAACATCAACATTTCTGTACTGGCGGCAATTTTAACTCCAGTTGAAGATAAGATGGGAGAAGCATATGATACTATCGCATAGGTAAAATTTACCGCGTGAACGGATACTAGCACAGTAGATATAAGAATTTCTCAACTCCAGATTACATTCCTTGCTAAAACGGGGGATTCAAAATTAATTGTTTTATCCTTTATTCATTCTGCTTTCTGTAACTGGTTCTTAACTTGTGAAAATAACATTCATATTAAAACAATAGACAGTAAAATATGGAGTTTACTCCAGTTTACGTTCATCTTACCTATGTTCATAAAGGACATGTTTGGAATAGTCTTAAACTTATCATTCTCATTCCTTTTTGAAGTTATTTCGTTATTTTCCCGTTTGTCGTCTAAATTAAGGCCCCTTAAGAACACTAGTATAGCTATTGCTTCCTGTAATATCAACATCATTCAGCTTATTAGAATAATTAAATGATTATATCCCGTTATTACTTTTGATGTAAATATGGAGAATCAGGTGCTTTACAAAATAAAATACCGACTAGTACTGGAATTGCAGTCACGGTCCATAAAATCTTATTATAGTCCAAGTAGGCCCCCATTACGTAACATTGCAAAAACACCAATATATGTATTGCAAGAGTGTCGAAATTTAAGACAAAATTTCTCTTATGCTGTCTTGGCTTGGCTTGGCTCCTTGATATAAATAATTACAGCATTATAGCACCCTCCTGCGGCAATGCCACTAAATATTCGACAGATTAACAGAATTGCTCCCGAAGCAAAACAAAGTCGGATTACCTAGGAAATCTGAAAACATTTCGAAGGATTTAGTCTTGAAAGAGTAAGGGGTATTTTTTACGATCAATTGAGCAAATGGAAGAGATAAGTAATTCATTATTATGAACTATCTGATAAGATAGAAGAAGAACTTAAGATGGAAGAAGGATTGAAGAAGGATGCTGATCATATTTGGTATTCTATAATTAAGTTCCACCAAAAGACACAGGTGATTTGACAGAGTACAGGTGATAAAAGGATGGTATATATAAAAAGGGACACATATCATATGACCATGCTATTTGACCTCGATAAAAGGAGAACTCACCACCTGAGGTACAGCAATAGCTATGACGCTGATTCTACTTCCAAACCTATCAGCAATATACAGCAGTACACGGAGACACTGAAGACAGCAGCCAAGCCTATCGCGCTCACAGTCCACGACAGCATCGTATCCGATAATGCCTCCCCTAAAGGAGAATTGTTGAATTGCAGAATTTTGACATTAACCGATATCCAGCCAATATTCAACACATAGGAGAAAACAGTCATATTTGCTGAGAAAAATTACGGTTTATTCACTTTTTGAGATGATGTTAAAAATAATTGAATTGGAGTTGGTTCGAAGTCTTTCCTCAAAACGAATTTCGATATGGTTCAGGAAGATTTCCAACAAATAAGCATTGCTAATCCTTACAATCCCTTAGAGAATATTTTGTAGAAGCTTCAGATAGAGGTTTGGTGGAAAACCAATGTCTGTGGATGACAGTGACCACTTACCATGACCTATTTCATTATCAACTCCCGTCTCATTACGTCTTTGCCATTACAAATATCACTCATAATATTTTTAAAGGGACATTGACAAGTAATAAAAAGAAAATTTCATCAACCACAACTCAATCAAAGACGCATTAAAAGGCATTAAAAATACTTATCGGATTTCCTTCAAAGAATTTTCGAAATTGGCACACTCAATAAAAAGTTATGACGCAATACCTAGAATACCGCAATACCTAGAAGCGTGAAACCCCATGCCCTTCTTTTTTTCTTTCACCGTTTTCTTCACTATCATTAACGGAGCGAATACTATGAGAAAGACCTGGAGTAAAACTCAGAATCGATCGGGATAGAAAAGCACAGCGGACACCCTCTGCCCCACCTAGGGGCCATAGGAACATAAGTCTCAGTAAAAATTAAGGGACACGCCTTTGCGCTCAGCTAGTTCGCATCCCGTCTTGAAGAGCACAGGTCTCTCCTCATTACTACGGAGGCCATACCAAAAGTCGGAAGCGCCAATGCCGACCGAAGGCCTCCGACCTGTCTTGAGTATTGCTATTTTACGTGGCCTCGAAATCATAGAAGCACTAAAGAATGTTTGCCGATCGCTGTTAACTTTGCAGAACACTTAGGAACTAAACAAGTTGGCTTTAACCGATTCGTTAACCCAGCACAATTGAATGACAACTATCTAGTAAAAGTAGAAGCAGTAATAGCCTAACAGTTTCAACGTTGGTTTCTCGAACGTCTCCTGGGTTCAAAACCAGTACATATAATTTCCAAAAAAGTATTGTGCGTTAATTATTTCTTGCTTCGGTAGAGGAATCCGGCATTCGTCAGAGTAGAGCATAAAGTTCTCAAAAGTGTGTGAAGTCTACCAATTCGCAGTTGGCCAGCGTTATGGTCACTGACCTGTACCCCTCACTACATGTACCCCTTACTATGAATATTATCGTCTGTGACCTTGTTAAAATTGTTCAAACATGGCGTTTACGCACTTTTATAAGTTTCGTTCCCGATGCCCTTTAAACTAAAATAAAAAGTTTCGCTGATCTGTTTCCATCATCTCTTTTAAAAGTTTTAATTGTAGTATAAATTTTGGTTTACGAGTAGCTTTCGCAAATTATAACTATAATATTTATCTTTGTATTTCTCTCCATCTAAAAGTTATCGAAGCCTTCAGACTTTATTGCTAGATGAAAATTGCTAAGCCATTTCAAAGACAAAAATACTCTTGAATCGGCCTCTGTACTGATGATTGAGTCATCACAAATTTTCACTGAAGCAGCATGGCAGAGTTATTACATATGGAAAGTTTGTTTTATAAGGTGTTGCTAACACGTAGTTAGTCAAGAATGAAGAACAAACGAAGTCAATAATGAACATCAACTGACCCCAGATATACCAACAACATACAGTTTCAGGGCGTGTGATAAACGAAGAATGGGAAGGAGAATGACTAAACGACGAGATAAAAAGAAGAGCCCTTAATAAATTGATTTGACTTATGGTGCTATGTCTCTTAGATGAGGTCGAGGGCTTCACATTGTGTCTCCATCCCGGTCGATTTTAAGTTCAACACTTATTTTCACTCCAGGTCTATCCGAACCAGAACTTCGCCAGTGATAGCCAGCTGTTAGATTTATTTTGGGCTTCATTAACTTTCCTGGAAGATTTCAGGGTAGTTTGGATCCCTTCGGAGAATGTGGCCAGTGCAGCTCTTAATGGATTGAAGGCAATAAAAAATTACTTTCATTTCAAACGCACTTTTCTTACTACATGAAAATATCTCCAAAGTGCTTTCAAAGCATTCTTAAAGTAATAGGCCATAAAAAGCAGTTTAACATTAATTCGTCCCCGACGCAGCTCATTTTATATTCAGATGTCGCGATATCGACAGAACGGTTACCGCATTCAATCTATCTCTTAATGCGACACTGAATTTCAGATCAGTAATCTCTGTTCAGCAGTTTTATACGGTGGATAGGACTTTTTAAGATAAATGGTTTACAAATTTCGTCACTTGGAATGAGCACTACCCATTTTGCGACGTATTTTAGTACCCTAGAATACCTTAAGCTATTATGGAGACCTTGAGGTCGCTTAAAAACTTTTCCTACCTGAATGGGTCATTACCCATTTTGCACGGTATTGTAGACCTCTAGAAGATCTACTGTTAAACTATG
>DWJZ01005145.1:0-14422 GCA_018249125.1 Asbolis capucinus | reverse complement strand
ACATTCCTGCTCATCACAGAAAAGTTTGACCTGGTTGGGAATCGAACCCACGACCTTCGGTGTAGCAGTCAGGTTCACTAACCACTAGACCAACCGTCCTGTCAATTTTAATACGCAAATAAATTGAACAAAAATTTTGCAGCATTCGAATTCGAAATACTAAAATAAACTAAGATATTATAAATAAACTGTTTCACATTTTTTAGCATTCAAATGCCCTATGTGTGCGGCCGACATGATGGTGAGACCTAGGAAAAACTCAGATCAATGGTATATTGGATGCAGTTCTTTCCCGAATTGTAAAAATGCTGTCTGGTTTCCAAGTTTAGTGAAAAAAGCAGAAGTTTTACAAGAAAAGTGCCCTATCGTAAGTAGTGTAACGAAAACAGAGTATCCCTAAAAATTTTCTTGTCTTGAGTGAAGAGGTCCACGCTGTTCCAGTGCGGACCTGTGGAGGGGTTAGATGCCAGCCCAAGTGTCGAAAGTTATTATTGCGCCCGAAGACGTCCTAATTGGATTAAGCCACGTATTTGTGTAGGTTATTTAATAGAAAAATTGTAATCGTCGCAAATCCTGAACACATAGAGATAAACAAAGACGACACATATGTACACTTTCGACCAATGTAAAGCAGCAGCGTATGATAGCGGTGTAGCTAATTCTCCAACGTCACCCGTGGAACCAATCGCATGAAGCGACAGCACGAGTCACGTGAATCCGACCAATGAAGGCTGTCACGATTCGTGACGGCTATATACAAAAATTGCTCATAATATAAATTACTAGGGTCCATTCGCAAGGAACCAATAAGTAAGATAAAAAGTAGCCTATGGCACTCTCGAGGCCATCAACTATCACCACATAAAAAAATAAGTCAATCCGTCGTTGCGTTTCGACGTGAAAGACGTACAAACACATACACTTTCACCTTTATATTAGTATCGATGATATATATTTTTCTTTTTCAGTGTGGACCAAATTACAACAAGATTAAATTTGAATGGAAAATCAATACTATAGAACATCTGTATCCGCTTCCATACGTCGCCTGTATTGGAGGTTGCGACGACAAATTACTGGAACTCCTAAGAATTAATATTTCTAGTGTCAACCCAAGACAAAACACAGTCAATATAAATAGATCTAACAGTGGCACGTCTATTTTGTCCACTGACACATGGTCAAGCGCCAATTCAATTACAAACCAAAACTCATTCCAACAGAATCCTAGAGCTCAAAATTCAAACTTAAACACAAATCGTAGTACATATCAACCGTATCCCAGAGTTCCAAATTCGAATTTTAGAAATCCTAGACCACAAAATTCAAACCCCAGAATGCCGGCACCAAATAATCGTTGGAGTAACCAGAACTACAGGAGCCAGGGGCCAAATAGGGGTCGCAACGTATCAGGAGGTCTAGACCGGAGGCCTGAGGGCCCGAGGCCTGCTCGACGCTGCGGACTGTGTCGTCAGGAAGGCCACACTCGCAATCATTGTCCTCAGAGGCATTAACATTTTGCATTCGTACTATAATATATTATAAATGTGAAAGTTTGTGAGGATGGATAGATGAAGGATGGATGTTTTTCCTCTTTATATGCGTGATTTTAGACTACAATCTATCTTTGTGCCAAATTTCTTTCCGATCTTTTCATTATTTTTTCGTAAAATTGTAATAAACGTCCATCCATTCTCACAAACTGTCGTGTTTATGATATTGCTCTTAAATTACCTCGTGATATGTCGCGCCATGTTAAGTTGTATCGCTAGTACTACATTAATAAGTATAAGTCCAGTGCGGATTGGAAAGGCTAGGCCAATTCATTTGATAACGTTGCGAGCGACGTTTTTTTGTGCCGGCTGCCGGAGCTACACCGCATATATACATAACAAAACTTGTTACATTCAAAATAATTCTTTGGTTATCAAACTTGTAACAAGCAACGAAAGCTGCGATAAGTGAGTTTTATCAGCTCCTTTTCGGCACTACTGAAGTTTGTATAGTATACAAGTACATACTTAAGAAAATGTGCCTATACTATGTTAATAATAGTTTGATATTTAAGTGTTATGTTTGTAAATATTAATGTAAATAAAAGATTATATTTTAAATATGTTCCCTTTTTAATATTTGCATTTTTACCATTTTTCCTTTTTCTTCCTAACTTTCAGTGATCCCAAACTCTGTGCCCTTTGCATCTCTTGCTCGGCTTCCACTGTCTTGTCAGTCATCATATCTAGCAGTATCTCAAACTTAAGCCTCAACATGTTGTTTTCTTCTTCCATTCTTTCCAATTCCTTCTTTAAGCGGATGACTTCCTTGTGTGCTGCTCCTGCGCGCCCTGATGCTAAATATAAATAATAATATAACGGAATAATACGATTGTTTACTTGAAAGTGAAATTATTTAATTAAAAAAAACCAGATGAAAGAGAAATATTTGTCACTAGTTTTCGCCCGCGTTGTGGGTTCATTGAGTAGCCAAAATTCATCCAAATGAATAGAGGCGTGGCGTAAATTATTGGACAGATTATGATGAAACGAAGGTAGAATTGACCTTGAGGAAGAACAAGGGATTGAAATAGGAGATGAAAGACCTTCTGTATCGATGACGAGCATAACACAGTATCTTGGTGGTGTGAATATCAGGTCATGGACGCAGTCGCAGGAAAAAGTTAGTGATAAATCAATTTTAAATTTAATTGACAGAATTTGTTATGTATAAATTTTTTACAACGTATATGTTGCAAATTTTTACCTGGAATCCATTGTCCGTCTGTAAAAGATACTTCGAAGTCACCAAGTTTTAATTTCACTGGTCCCACATCTACTGATAATTCTTTCGAAGCAAAGTCACTACCAAATTCATTCTTTATAACGGAAGTGTCTTGTTTTCTGACTGGTATAGATTTAGGTGCAAATTTATTACTAAATAGGGGCATATTTCGTTAATAATTAATATCCTAGGACTAAAAGAATTTAATCGCTTATAACCTATGATTCTTAAATGTCAAAACAAATCGTTGCCATGACGACAGCTTATGTTAATTCACTGACCCATATGGAATTAAAAATCTATACAGAGTGGCTCTCACCATTCAACAATAAATTAAACTACAAAACCTAGTTCATGCAAGGAACATACGACATTTACTAAGAAACGCCTAACATCTTATATAAAAAAAATGATTTTTTCAAACAAACTAAATCGTGACAAAATAGAGGAAAAAATAGAACAGCCTATCTAATCATAGGTCGTTGACTTTGACAAGAGCGGTAACAGCGCAGCGTCGCCATTTCGTAAATACCTAATCACTATTTTAATTATAACAAATCACATTAAAAATAGCAAACTCAACAAATTCTTTTACCGATCAAGACAATTAAATTTTCTCGACACAGATCTGCAGCGTTCAGAGGCAGTTTCAAATACAGCGCGATTAAATACTGGAATAATCTGCCACCACCAATCCGCAACCTGCAAACGGTAAAGTTTTAAATTTAAACTTAAGCTGCATCTCCTAAGCATACAGAAAACTCAATAGTCACTCAATCATATCTCACTTACACACACACGTACTCACACACACCCGCAGACACACGCACGAATACAAAAAAGCTTCTATACACACACCTGTTACTCGCGCAAATCAATTTTACTGCTTGGTCTAATAATTTAATTAAATATTAGTTAATGGATGATTTAGAAATTCCAACTAACAGTATATAGGTTATTCGTGAGATTTACATACCGCTTCCTAATAACAAACATTATTATCATGTACTTCACCGTCACTACGGTTGATGTGCCAGTGAAGGGTCTCCGGTCACAACCCAGGGTGTAAGTCCCCGCAAACGCAGCGCCAGGCGCTCCAGCCCCAATGCCTGCGTGGAGTCCTCAGACAGGATGATGACACAACTAGAGAGATACAATGAGGGAAGAGAAAAGATGACAAGTAGACGAAGAGATGAGAAAAAGAAACAAAGAAAAAAGGAAAGAGACAATGACTGAGAAGTAATATGGAAATGGAACCAGTGGAGTGAAGCGAAACTGAGAATGAGTTATAATAAGTATAGAGAGGAAGAATGAGTAAAAGATGAAATAGATAAAAAGGAATGAAATCCGAGAGTGAGGAAAAAAACAGTTACATGTAACATTATTCCATATTAGTTATGGAACATAACTTGAAATGTAGTGGCATACCATTTTCATTCAACAGCACCTCCGTAGTGCATATGGCCGGTCTCCTAGCAGAGCATCGCCAGCGCGAGCACCGGGGCACCAGGATGTTCTGCTGGATGTCCAGCTCGACGGATATGGGCGACAGCAGCGGCTCCAGGTGGATGCTCATCATCTTGGTCGCTCGGACATCCATTATCCGGCAGGAAATATTATCTATTTTTTAACCAGTAATCTAATATATCATTGACTAGGGCCACCCGTGACTTCGCTAGCGTAGTACGTAAATAAAAAGTAGTCTGTTATTCCAAACTATAATCTATCTCTGTGCCATATTTCATTCAGAACAGTGTGTTTTTGTGTGAAGAAGTAGCAAACACCCATTCACCCAAACAACCAACCATCCACAATCACAAACTTTCACGTTTATAATATTAGTAGAATTCATTTCTTTTCCTTGTCTGCTCAACCAGAAACAGATTCCCCACTGTATTGGAGCAGCGTGGTTAAATGTGCTCTAGGCCAAGAATTCTCAAACCCAGACCCACGGGCCATATATCCCACGATAGAATTTCGCCCATGCAAGGTTTTAGGACTTTTTTAGACAAAACCAATATTAAACAACTAAAAGAAACCTCACCTCTATAAGTAGCAGCGAATCCTTACAATAGCCCAACACTGATCATCTCGCTGCACTTCACCAGATGCTCGTACACGATAATGAATAGCATATTCTTCAGGTATCTGATAAGACCCAATCCTAGTAGGAACCCAGCGTGCTCCGTTGATAAGTCAGTGCTGCCGGGAATGTACACAGTTAATATGGTTAGTGTTTTACCAAGTTTTAATGGTTGTTTGTTTTGTATGTGCATTTGAGTTCGCCCTTCAAATCTGACTTTAAGTAAAGACGTGAGTAATGTCGGGTGGTTATATTTGTAGAATTTAACTTAAACCGGTTTACAAATAATATATGTACATCTGTTATTGTAAATAATTCCATCCATTAAATAAATATCTTTGGACAACTCCCACACAGCCACCTGAACCCAAAGTAATTGTTAGCTTGTACTATGGTGATCAGACAACTAATAAACATACATATATATTTTTAAATATATTCTTATGTATATAGGCTAGACCAGCCGCTAGAGCCGCTAGCCGCCCATACAGAGTGTGGAAGTTAGGCCAGATGAGGCAGTGCTAGGAATCCCCGGCCAGCATACCACAAACTCCACAGGTAAAGCCATAATTCTAGTGTTGATAGCGTACATAGATGTTTCTCCTGCTGAAAATAGCTTTGTTCCCACAGGATAATAGGTTAAAATTGGTATGGTAAATAAAAAATCGATAGATCTATTTAGACACAATTGTATGTTTGTAGCTTATATGATGAAAAAGACACATGTAAGAAACATTCATTTACAGGATTATTTTGAAAACAAAGTAATTGATGTTTTATTATTCAGTTAGTGCCTCTCTATAAATCTGATTTAATGTGGTCATATAAATTACGGAGAAAGCGATGATGTGAAATTTGCTGTGCAATAACATATACGACGATAATCACGGAACACATTTGTTTTTTCTCTTCCGTGACATAATCATAAAAAATATAAGAATAATTGTTTGTATAATGAATTTGTTACGAAATTAATGTAATTTATGAAAAAGGAGGGTTAATGATGTCGATTATACATTTTATAGCTATTGGTTCCTCATTATACCTATATACACTATAATAAAAGAGTGTGTAGCTATAGCTACGAATAAGGGCTCGCGCACACCTGTGAGGCAGGATGCGATGTGACATATTTTTGACGCTGCAACGTCTTTGGGGGCGCGCACGGAGTACGACATGCGTACACAGAGAAGAGAATAGACTTCTAGAGTGAGCGTGGTCAATTTGAGAAAGTGATATTACATATAGCAACTATATATATAAAGATAGTGCAGCGTTACGTTGCACCGTTGTTTTTTTTTATCCTAAATTGTTGCAAGTCATGAAATGTTCAGAATAAGAGAGAGAGAAGACTGAAGTCCGTCATCGGAATTAGTTTTTACCCTCTATTTTTTAATAATTAAAAATACAGAAAATGAAATAGGAATACTGCTTCTACCAAAAACATCTGCTAATTTATTAAACAGTAGAACTGTAATGATTCGTATAAGGAGCCTGATGCCATTGGTAGCCATTATGAGCTAGGAACCATATGAGAAAAACTGGGTGAAACTAATTAATAAAACAAAATGAAAATAAATTATTTATTCAGTTATCGTCGGTTAACAATTCACTTATCGATAATCAATTAATTCTTATAACAATACGAGCTACCCATCTTCATTTAAAAATGCCAGTTTGACAAATTTTAAATAAATCGATCCAATAGTTGAGGAATGAAAGGCTAGATCATACAGACAGATTTACTACAGGAGTTATATTTGTTGTGTGAACTTTGGGAGATATTTTAATACATATTTTTATCTTAATTTTAAATGCAGAAGATTTTGCTGTCAGTTTGTTCTGGCTATTCTCTGGAATGGCTGGAAAGATTTTGACTTTCAGTAGCAGATAGTTAATATAATTAGGAGTAACTTAGCCTTATTTAAGAATTATCAAATATCGTAAAATCTGCTTAAAAAACTTAACAATAACTTTTTTCTTAAATTCAATGCGGATGAATTCGTAGGCATACCTATATAGATAAAATTGATTAATTCTTCAACTATTTACTTCTTTTCTTCTTTTTTTCCAATACTCGAAAATGTTGTCGGAATACATACGTTATGAATATTCTGAAAACAAAATGATCCCAATATTTGAACATTAATACGATCTTATTACATCTATTTAACTTACACAGAATATATATAATATTTACTACATTTGTATACTATATTCATTTGTTTTTAATTTCTTCCTATAGAAAGAAAGAAAGAAAATTTCTTCCTATCATGTTTTATCATTAAAAAACATTCAATTTGTGGTTAGTAGAAATTATTTATTTACATTTGATTTCATGACTTGAGGCAGAAGAAAAGTCCACTTTATTTAGTTATTTTAAGTCAGTACAAATAACATTAACCAACAAGGTTTCCCATTCGGTAGGTACATATTATTCATATTTTTGGGTGAATAAAATTCTAGACTACTGGTAGCACTGAATGAAGGTTATGCATTTGTTTAATTTAATAAATCGTGTGATTTGTCGAAACAAAACATGCTTTAGATTAACCCTATGTTATTTCTAACACACGAAGAACCCTAATAAAAGGCTTGAAAATGTAAAATGGTAGTTTACTCATCCGTCAAAAGATACGTCCAATATCTTCCTATTATGGTTACTTTCACAGCTCAGATCACTATTAAATCAGTATATTTTCATAACAAAATGCCACTAATTATTCGCCAGTTACTGTCAAAATTTTAATTATTGAAGAAAATATACGAAGATCTCGATCACCTGACGTTTGTTTGCCAAAGTTGAACTTTTTCACAAACAACGAAAAACCGGCACGCATGGCGAGACAAACGATGCCATCTTTCTGTCTGACTTCTTTACATAGTAGTCGCATAAGCTGTTCTCTCTCTTGTGTGAGTGAAGGAGTTGCTATCAATTAGTCTATAGTTTTCTTTGTCTACGATCTACACATAGACAACTGTCACATTACGGTTGTCGTATGAATTTTGTCGGCAACACTAGGCTGCGCGATCAGATCGATATTTTAAATATTGGTTGATTCGAAGTTTGTCGAGGTCGGACGGATTCATTGCATTGATGGGCTGTGGGTCATCGCAGTAAAGACTTTAAAGGTTCTTTCAGTGTGAAAAATGGATACCACTGGTGCGTACGGTGGAGGAAAAGCCGGTGGAGCTTTTGATCCCCAGGCCTTCATCCAAAGGCCTCCTGTAATAGTTAGGGCGGTTTGCTGGGTAAGAATACCTTTTATCCTTGGCTTTACACAAGACTTTACGATAGCTTCGCACCATAAAATAAAATTACTCGTATTTTTTGTACGTAGTAGCAGGAATTTCATTTTTATACCACCAATAAAATCCTTGAGTGAAATCTGCACTTACATAAATCACACAGGGCATTATGAGTGGGCACTTCTGTTTTAAGTTACATTGATTAGTAAAGCGGAATGTTCCGTGCTGTATTGTTCCATATAACCTACTTACGATACAATACCCATAGAATAATGTACAGTGACCTTGTAAAACAATAATTGCATACACGACTAAAGATAAGAAATTTTGTAGCCAGATAAAAAATATACATGAAATACTTAAAACAAAATTTCGGTCTATTATTCAGTTTAGAACTGTAATATTATGTGTGTTACATACTTACCTAGTGTTATAATGTAATTGTTAAACTAGAAATGCACTTCTAAGAATGGTATTCTAAAATAATGTAGTCATTTAATGTTAATACATTGAACATGTTTATATTATAATTGAAAATATATCAAGATGCATTAAAGGTACAATATGCCTTGAGTATTTAGAGTATTTTGAATGTAAGTTTGAATACAATTAAGATGACTTCTAACAGGAAATCAATTGGATTTTTGAGAGTTAGGAGTCACCGTCAAAGAGCATGCTTACCAACAAGACGCGTCATAGTCAATCACTCCAAAATATAAAAAGAAGACTCACTGTTTATTTTCTTGTTCTTAGCTCTTCAGTGTCATTGTAATGGGATGCATATCAGCCAAGGGCTGGTATGTGAATAAAACTGATGGCAAAGAATATTGTGTGTACAACAATGACACTAATGCTTGCAACTATGGTGTGGGCATCTCCGTGATAGCTTTTATAGCATCCATTGGTTTCATTGCTGGAGAATATCTCTTTGAGCAAATGTCCTCTGTGAAGACCAGAAAACATTATGTGCTTGGTGATATGGGCTTCTCTGGTAAGTGATATCGTTGTTTATTCAATAATTATTGCGATTACTCACTTTATTTTTAGTCTTTAATATTAACTATTTAAAAGGATTGGTGGATAATTAAATTAAGTTCCTTATTCCTGTTTACTATGAGAGCTTAGTACTCAGTATATAAGAAAAGCATTTAAATAAAGGATAATGTGTTCTGTTAAAAAGTATATTATAAATGTTATTTGTCATATTGTTTATTTACATAATAATTTTAGTTTAAGAATCATTTTATTAATACAAACAATAAAATAAATAACAAAAAATTGCAGTTGTATAGGCATGGCCTATCCACGCTATAATATATGCCATATTGTATATTCAGGCAAATGCTAAAATAGAATAGAAAAAAAGATCTCAAAAATATGCATCTTCATTTACTAACAAATGAATTCTTTTGTGTTTGGTGTGTGTGTGGTGAAACAAGATCTATAATATTTTTACATTATATGATGTGCTGTTGATTGTTGCACTCAAATGTGGTAGAATTAAGTCTTTCCTGCTACAAAATGATAATTTACATTAAAGTAATTGGTTTTAATGTGTTTACGTAGATAGTGATTAAATGTCGTTATTTTATTTATTTTGTTCCTCTCAGTTATTGGGTACATGTTTCCGCCCTCTGTTTCGCTCATGTGGTATTTTGATTAATTTTCCAATGTGTTATTATGGACTACAATCTATCTCTGTGCCAAATTTTCTCTAGATTCGTTCAGCACATTTCAGTGAAAAGTTGAACTGACCTGATTAAAGATTATGGGGTATACTGATACTTCATACTAATCATTTTAAATGGGTAGGAAGACATGTATGGTGTATCACTTGACTCCAACAAATGGTTGGTTTGGGTTTGAAATTGAACCCACAACCATCAGCTTAACAGTCCAACCAATAGATCAACAGGACTGTATTAAAACCTAACTAGGGTCCGCCCACGTCTTCGCCCGTGTGCTATGTACATAAAAAATAGTATACGAAACTGTAATTTTTCCCTGTAGCAAATTTCATTCGCACTGTTCAGTGATTTTTGCGTGAAGGAGTAACTAACATCCATGCATCTCTATCCATCCATCCTCAAATCTTTCGCATTTATAATACTAATAGGATAACAGTCCTGTTTCTTTCCCACGATACAGTTTTATAGATCGTCTCTTGCATATTGGGGTCAGTATTCTAGGCCGCCCGAATACAGCAGCTCGTTTTAAATTCTGCAACGGTTAGAGCTTTAGAAAAATCAATTTAGAAATTTCAATTTAATAATATTTTCAGGGATAGCAGCCCCGCCCCTAAATATTTGAAATGTACCTACCGGTAATTTTCGACGGAGTTCATGTTTTACAATAGAGCCCTTCCCGCGGCTGTGCTCGCGTTTTATGTTATTAAAAAACTGTATTGATTACAATCTGACTCTGTTTCAAGTTTCATTCGGATCCGTTCAATAGTTTTAGCGTGAAAGAGTAACAAACATTCATCCATCTTCACTGACTTCCGCAATTATAACATATTATGCTCGAAATTCGATCTGGAATTATTTCTAGTACAAGTTTAACCCGCGTATTCGCCAGCGTGGTATGTTGGTAAAAATAAGCCAAGATGTCATTCCAAACTGTAATATATCAATGTTTCAAAATTATTTTAAGTCGAGAAATAAGAAAATATCCATCCATCCAGAAATTGTCGCATTTATAAGTAGGACTAGTTATTGTTCATTTAATCCATAAAAAAGTCTAGCTTGCCAACCTGATTCCCATGAGCCTCCAAGAGGAGAAGAATGTAAGAACGTCAGAAAATTATCATAGGATCTGGACGAATATACAAATTTTTAGGTGAATCGATTCATAAAAACGTACGTAAAACTTAAATTGTAAGAATCTCTTACATAGGTACAACCAAAAGCAAATAAAAACGTTAAAATCTATCAAACTATGTAGTATATTGTAATGCAAACACACGGAATGGGAAGGACAGTCTAATATAAGAACATGGTCGTATGCTACGACGTATGTTTTCACACTTATAAGTAAAGTTATTATTTATGTCGAGTTTTCCAACTGAAACCGATATTAGTATAAATTATTATAACTTTTAAATTAGAAATACATGAAAATATTTCGAGTAAAATAATACCTACACCCATTTTCTTTTAGACCCTTAGAGATTGTTTATAGAAAAGAATACTATGTAATACTCTGTTTAGACCGAAATAGAAAAATATCCAATGAAGATTTCTATAAGTAGAATGATGATGAGATGCGAAGTAAAATTAATTTGAAATCCACCCATCGATGGCCCACTATGTAGTAAGGGTCTCTCCTTATATTGAGGAGGCCTACAGCTCACTTCTTCACCACGCTGCCCCAATGCGGATTGGTGGAGGGGTTAGTGGCCAACCCAAGTGTCGGAAGTTTTTATGACGGCCTCCGATATGGCTTACCGATTGCTATCTAACGACAACAACGGAAGCGCTCAGCTAGCGGTCCTCCATCATCGTACCTCATAAAATTGAGTTATTTAGTAACTAGCTTTTGCCCGTGACTTCGCCCGCGTGGTCGAGACGGTGGGTGGTGGCCAAAATGCTGCCCTATGCCTTATGTGAATCATTTGCAAATGTATGATATACGGTTAATTTAATACATTTTCTATATACATATATGCCCCGCACTCCGCTTACAACGCGCCCCGCCACCCGAGTGCCCGAGCGTCCGCCGGTTCTTAAGTTTATTATCTTTATATATTATACAATTTTTTTCTAGATATTTATATAGCTTATGTCACTCAATGATAATATAACATTCTAATGGTGAAAGAATGTTTGAAATCGGATCAGTAGTTTTTGAGTTTATTCATTACAAACATACAAAAATACAAATCTTTTCTCTCTATTATTAGTAAGGATTATACAGATATTTCAGGATCATTAAGATTCGTACAGCAGTAATGTACTACAATTCATTAGATTTATAAATCTGGTGTCTAACTCAAGAGCCAGTGCCCAATAATTTGCTAAATTATTTGTAAATATATCTATAAGCACCCTTTTGAAATCACCGTTTTAATGACCCGTTCAAGCGTAACGTTCGAAGTAATTAAGGGAATGATTCTAGTGACCTCGATTTGAGACCACAGATTTGTCTTGCAACTTCATATAGTTGCCTTTTATATTAACCTCTGACCGAGACCATCAGAGGCAATAATACGTGATGTAACACAACACCGATGTGTAAACGATGTATTCAATTGTCTTATATTTTCTCGAAGGTTTCATTGAAATCTAGTCTTGTCTGTAGTGGAATGGAATCTTTGCTAAGCCTGAATCAAGTTTGTTATAGCTAATGTGGTACATAAAACAAAAGACAATGGCCTTTATGTTAGCATTTACGCCAGAAGCTAGTTCAAGAATGTATGAGGCAATCGGCGTAGAGAACATGGCGTCTGTTTTTCGGCGATAAATAAATTCCAATACATTTTTGAATTAGAGTTTGGCGTGAACGATAACAGAAAAGATATTTGTCTAGGGGCGCTGACAGGTCGATATGTTGACCGTGATAAGATTCCATAGTGAAATGGGTGACTTTACCCATTAATGGACCATTAGTGAAAAAATATTTTCATTATCAATGAAACCTAGCATACTCCATCAATGTGCGCCATTACAGAGTGAACGGCCAAAAATTCGTTCTAAGACTTTCATCATAGCTTATAAAGCTTTCTAAGTATAAAAACGGTTTTATGTGTCTTCCTTACCGCGGAAGCGGAAAGACTTTACCAGTAACGGCCAGCCATCCTCCTACCAACCGCGCCCACTTTTGTTTATCTTCCTAGATCAGGAATGAGCAACCCGCGGACCGCGGGTCGCATGCAGCCCTTTGAGCATTTCTAAATTAGATTTTTTATGCTTAGATGGTCAAACACTGTCAAAACATAAAATAATACAACATAAAAAAGCGCTATGATACAAATATTGAGCAAAAATAAAAAAAAAATACATAGTAACTTTAAAATGTTAAGTAGTTTGGCTAAGTATAAATAATGGTAATCTATGTACGGCCTGTTAGTAAAATCAAATTAAAAACTGGCTCTTTAATTCAAAAGGTTGCTCACCCCTGCCATAGATCATTCCTGATTGGTGCTCACTGGGTATAAGTTTGTTAACAATATTGATCCCCTCACATTTACATCACACGTGAACGAGTTTGGTACGTTATATATAGTCTAGGTGTCCCAAAAATAAATATGTCAATATATTTCTCATTTTAGGTACATATACCATATTTTTTCCAAATATCGTAACTTATTTCATAGAAATCCTTAAAATGTGAAAGTAAATGTCGGTTTGTTACCTTTTTACGCCTGAAGTTCTGAACTGATTTTGATGAAACTTGAGATAGAGGTAGAATAATCGATTTTTTTTTACCCTACGTGCGTAGTCATGGGCGGAAACTAGTATTCAATCAGGAAATTCTGTTGGACATCATAATATGTATTGTCAACCGTCAAACACTGCGTAGGTTTTAACTGAAGGTAATCTCATGAAGAGTTCACAACCCTTAGCCTTGTGACGTAATCTGCTAGGCAATAGAATGTCTAATTACGCAATTATGTATGCATAAAAACCCGAATCCCACGCTGGCAGACCAGGCTATAATATGAGGCGATAAAAGTCAGCTACTTGGTACGGCTTTGCGGATTCCCAGTCCCACTTCTGGGCTCGGGTATTCTCTCAGTTTGAGATTAATGCCTATATTCGGTGCAAATTGGATCTGGATTTTTTTCTATGCAAAATTTACAAGTTTGTGTAGTAAAAATTGCTGATGGATTCTTCACCGAGTATACCATGCTGGCCTAGTGCAAATTGGTAAGACTTCACACACCTTCGAGAACTATATGGAGAACTCTCAAAAATGCTGGTTTCCTCACTTCCTGTTCCTTCCTTCCTCAGTTTTCCTGTACCAAAACAAAAAACAATACTAACTCCTGATATTGAAGATTGTAAATAAAAAGTACCCTATTCGAAAACTCTTCATCGATTTCACGTTTGGGAGAACATAGTTTAGTGTAAAACTAATCCTACTAATATTATAAAAGCGATTTTTTGTGAGTATGTTGGGTACTCCTTCACGTAAAAACTACTGAACCAATTTTGATTAATAAGAATTAAGAAAAAATAAAGTGAAAGCATCCTATCTAATACAGATTTTGAAAATCTTATGGAGGTAAATAGGTACAATATCGGTGAAAACCTATAAATTAACAAAAAAAATCTTTAAGAAAAAATAGAAGGTAAAGAATTTTTTTTGGCC
>DWJZ01005144.1:0-14423 GCA_018249125.1 Asbolis capucinus | reverse complement strand
ACATTGTGAATGGACATCCACGCCCAGTAGCGAAACAGGTTGCAGTGATGATAGTCCGATCCGTCACGATATTGAAGCCGTGAAATCGTACCGTGTGCAGCCAGTGTTATCATTATCTTATCGAGCCATTTCACGGCCGGTAGGTATTAAATGTATTTGTTGTTTGTTTTATAAACTTTGTTTTCTGCCAGTTTTCATTACGTCAAAGTTATTACTGTTGAGTGGTAAACAGGCATTAGAAAGTGAAGGTTTGATTGCGTTAGGATATCATAATTATATGATAACGGTATACACTATACAATATCAAAAACATATATACAAAATACAATGTCAGTCTCTCTATCATTTTAGTATTTCCTCCATCCCATAATGCCCCACGTGAGCATGTGACTCTGCTTCAGATCATACCACCCGTTTGCTCAAACGCTGATTGGAGGAGTTAACGACCAAACCAAGTGTCAAAAGTTTTCACAGACCGAAGGCTTTCGACATGGGTTAACGATAACTAGTGAGAACATCAGCTTTAGTTGCCCTCAGAGCACGGAAGCGAATTTTATCTTCTAGCACCCATCTTCCTTCCGACCACGCCCGTTAACTTCATCATTTTTTGTTATTAACTATATCTATAGCTTACCAACGAAACAAGCCGCCTAACTTCTTAGTTACTAAGGCCTAAGGTAATGCATAATACTTCTTATGTTAAACAGCAACGTTTTTCGAGAACTGTACATCAATAAAATTCGGTGGAAAACAACTGTAGGTTCTGTAGGTTCTGTAGGTTCAGCACACCCATGGTAGGGACTACACTAATATTATATTCACTTCATCTTTGACCTTCGAAATTTTGCTCACAATTCGTCAGAGGCGTAATTCTAGAATTCTCCTAACACTGTTTTCTATCTTGAATGATCCTAATTCTCTACGTAACCTGAAGGAAAATTTCCAGTTTCACTCCGATACCCATGACATTTCAGTCGTGCACTAATCTTAGAATAAATATTTCACCACATCTTAGTGATATTCTCCATTATTCATTCACGGTTTCACGTGATGAACATAGGCTATATTTAATACGAGAAAAAATAGGGATCAGCGTAAAAATTTCGACAATGTTACCGAACGTGTGAAAAAAAGTACCAAAAAATGCTTATATCGCATACGCTGCGGAAATTATTAACAATAGAGCAATGTGATGTACTACAGTTTTATAGAGAATATCAATATCTATAAATAAATCCGTGATAGTGTGCTTTTTCATCATTCCCCAACATACAAACAATCATAGTCGACAAATCACGTGTCCCAAAGATACGCTATCACAAAAACCAACAGATAAATTAAATTTAATTACACCAAACTGAGTTATCTTCCTCAGCAATAAAGAGGTAAATCTAAAATTAATCACAATGATAATGAGACTGCATCATAAACGAATTACAATATAACAGATAATAATTATTTTAATACTTAACATTTGTCAAAAATTTCAACTAAAATGGGGAATATTAACTATGAAACCGTAGTCCATAAATTCATGCCTATAGTTCACCAACAATTGTTGCCTAGCAACCGATATCGAGCATACAATATACTAGTAACTGCGCTACCTTCGCTTCGGAGAACCGGTTACGAGAATAAAGTAGTTATGGTGACATCAGTGTAACAGTAAGATATATGGTATCACGGACTTATTTGCAGATATTAATGTCCTCTGTAAAACTTTAGTACATCACTTTGCTCTATTGTAAATAATTACCGCAGTGTACGCGATGTAAGGACTTTTTGCATTTTTTTTCACACGTATTACATTATTGAAATTTTTATACGGAACCCTAACATTTTGAGTCCCTGAAACAAACAAAAAATTAAGTCTTTTCTGTTTAAAATATTACTATAGAATTATACCACCGATAGCGGTTGCTAGGGAACAAGTGTTGGTAGAGATTCTTTTCACATTTTGGCGGACCACGAACCTACGGTAGCCGGTGAATCGGAGTCTCGGATATGATTATCTGCCGGGGCTGGGATTTGTGTTATAGATGTATGTTTTTCCATTAGTGAAGTCAAAATTACCTGTCACGCACTTACATCCATGGTTTTCTTTCGAAAATTCTTAAATTTTTAAAGTCTTACCTCCAGAGACAGGTGCATCGATAAATGAAACTCCATTTTCTGTGGCAACAGGGAAAATTTGCTTCGGCACATTGGGGTCTACTGTACTTGAGTCAATCAGAAGAGTGCCTTTGGGTGCCTGGAACATAAAAATTCTATATTAAATTTCTTAATATATATCAATTACGTGGCACGCTGTTTGTCTGTGACGGACTCCTAAACAACTTAACCGATTTTAATCAAATTTTGCACACCGTGTGCAGTTTGATCCAACTTGAAAAATAGGATAGCTTACATCCCAATTTATAGTCGCAATATTATTTTATTGCTAATTATTCGTTTATTATCGATAGTCACGATTATCTATTAACTTCAAACGTTTCCAACAGATGTCGACACCTGTTGAATGGATTAAGTGAGTAGACAATAGATGGTGCTGTGTTGAAAGTTTTATAACAGACGTTTATTATTAACTACAATTTAAAAGTTTAACCACCACGTGTTGCTGAGGTTAAAGTATAATTTATATTGTAGTAAACGCAATACAGTGAAATAGATCTTCCATTTTTTTATTTATCATGTTTGCATAGTCGGCCATGTTTTAGTCAGACTGAAGTGTAAATGATATTAATATTACAGGGAGGGTAATATAATGAAATTATTCCTGCTTATGAAGCTATCATTGGTATCTTTCTAAGAAAATTTCTGAACGCACAACCATAGGTATTTGATATGACAGTAAAAAAATAATAATATGTCATTCATTTCATTTGTCAAATCTATGAAATTACGCATCCATGAAGAAACTTTTACTGGGGATTTATAGTAGAGAATAGAACTTAGATTTTTAGACATTCGGACTGGTTGTCTATGCGTACGTACGTGCTTATCTTAGAAATGACTGATCCGATTTGATGTGTTGTTTTTTAAATAGGTTTATTATTCAATTGACATAAACACAGCCCAAAATTGTTATTAACAATTCTTTAGCTTTTCGGAGAAATAAATTCCGTACGCAGGATTCGTGGGCACAGCAACATTTTAATTATTTGAACAGGACAACGTCTGCCGAATAATCTAATAAATATTTATTAGAACTGTAAAACACATAACAAAGGGTGTGTTAGATCTTTAACGTAACGTAAAGACTTATAAATACTTCATTGGTATTATTATATTTTCATATAGCCCAACTGGCTACCTAACACCGACACCAAAAACCACGAATCAAAAAGGTTTGAAGAATAATTACAAATTAGTACTGGAAAACCAGAGATAAAACGTAAGAAAGTGATAGAGAAGATATAATACCTTTGGAGTATCACAAGGTACTTTTGTAGAACCTTTAATTTTTATTATTAATATAACTATACTTACATGTGCAACAACGCCATCCTTTCCAAGATAAGCTTCTAATACTACTTTGTTGCTTGGCAGGATTGAAACAACAGCATCAACGCCGTCGACAGCAGCTGCGATAGAATTAGCGCCAGTGATGCCATCCTTAGCAGCAGCTGTTAACGCCTCTTTAGAGGGATCGTAACCACGTACGTTGAAGCCCTGAAACCAAATTTAGGATTTTGATTTTCAAATGGAAGAGGAGGAGGAAAGAAGCGAACACAAAAGCATTTCTGTTTACTGATTCCACAAAAATTATAAATTAGATGTCGATGTTCTGTTCGACCAAGATGAATCTAATACGCTATAGATTTTTATTGCTGTAATGAAATAAATATAAATAATAATATTATCATCTTAAAGTACAATATACATAGATATCTTTTATTGGTTCTTAAAATTATATCGCTCTGACAATTGGATCTTCTAGGTAGCGGGCAGAAAGCATTGTTGTTCTGTGGTAGCGGGTCGTCGGTTCTTGACAACAATTGTTATTAGACTGATCTTTGTGTTATTAATATCCGAGTGATGATAAACCATCAAGTGAATAATCTTCTAAAATTATACAAAAATGACAAAATATTTTAAATTAATATTTCGTATCAAAAATTTGTTTGAAGAGGGTAAATGAAACGAGTAAATGCGCGTTTTTCAAGTTATTTATTTTAACCCCAAACTGAAATATTATTCAGCAAGCTTACGGGACTTATAAGAGCGGAAAATCCACCCCTTTATCTAATGAAATAAAAGTTATTTAATGTGTTTTTCATTGCGCATCTCCTCCGACCTGAAATGTTTTAAGCAAAAAGCACCCATCTACATAATTTAACATAATCTTTGCATAAATTGAAATGATTATAATTTAAAGTAGCTGAAAAGCAGCATTAAATGGTGGAGGTTTTTCTTAAATATTCAATGTGTTTTAAGTGGACTTCCTTGGAGAATCAATGGCCTTTTACAGTACTTAAAGTGGTTAGAGCACTCTTGTAAATGATTTGGTTACGAGCCATTACCGACCCGTCGCTGAGAACGAGTCCCACGAACGAGGCTTGAATTTATAGTTGTTAAGGCGATGTTACTACAACAATATTCGTACCGTACTTCATTAATTACACAATTTAAAAAGTCGAAACAACGATCGCCTAATGGTTTATGGCAGAGGTGAGCAACCTTTTGAATTTAAGAAAGTTTTAAATTTGATTTTTGCTAGAGGGCCGCACATTATTATTTATACTTAATCAAATCTACGTAACGTTTAAGAGTTACTATGTAAAGTTTTTATATATTTGCGTGGCGACATCATTCAACACTTGATGACGACTTGGCGACATTATACTACACATGATGATGACGTCATGACCAAACCCGAATCACGCTATCGGAATTTTCTGTATCGGTAGCATACGTACATATATACAACTTCCGACTAACAGCTGTCGGAGCTCAGCCGCTCCCCAGACAACACCTCGCCTGGCGGGAGTTAGCCCTTTGCTAAAATTTGCTAAATTTTTATATAATAATGCTTTTTTATGTTGTATTATTTATGTTTTAACACAGTATTTGCACCTTATAAGCATAAAAAAATCTGATTTAAAACTACCCAAAGGCCGCATGCGGCCCGCGGGCCCCGGCTTGCTCACCCTAGTTCAAAGGTTGATCTTTCGAAAGGTCCGGGATCGGACACGGCGCGGAGTTATATGCATATTTCAAGAATCAATTTCTTAGGTCTTCTTATCAATTTCTTAGGAAGGAAAAGATCGTGAAGGTTTCTTCAAACCTGGACTACTAAGAGTTGTCCATAAAGTATTCAATGGCGTGTGAAATCTATCGATCCACACGTGG
The DNA here is from genome assembly GCA_018249125.1 of Asbolis capucinus. Lineage (NCBI taxonomy): Eukaryota > Metazoa > Arthropoda > Insecta > Lepidoptera > Hesperiidae > Asbolis > Asbolis capucinus. Next base: position 9,071 of record DWJZ01005144.1, on the reverse strand, counting down.
CCAGCGTGGTGGACTATGGACTTGATCCCTAGGGGAGCCCAGCCCATTGGTGGGTCAGTTCTTGTACAACTTTAAGGAGTGCAAATTTTGTTACGATATTTTCCATCACCGTCTCAAATGATAATAAACTTATAATTTGCACATAACTTGGAAAATTAGAGGTACACGTAGATTTCGAACCCGGGACCTCCCGTTCGAGAAACACCACTGATTCACTATTAGGTATTTTAAATACTGATAAGCAAATGTCAGACATACCTTATCTCATGACCAACTGACTGTATTATGCAAGGTTAGTAAACTGAAGGTCAATTTCAACATTAAATATGTTTATCAGACATCGGACGGAAAACAGTAAAGACTTAACTCTTTAAGTAATTCATATAAGTTACGCCCTTATACTTTCCTACTAATATTATAAATGCGAAATGTGATAGATGGTTATTACTTCACGCAAAAAATACTGAACGCAACTGTATGTAATTTAGCACAAAGATAGATTCTGGAATGGCACATTATGCTAGTTTATATCAACTTATATACTTACCACGCAGTTGAAGTGGCGGTCGGACTCTATAAAATTACTATATATCTTTAGACAACTCACACATGGCCATCTGACCCCAAGCTGAGCGTTAGCTTGTACTATGGTGATCAGATAACTGATAAACATACATATATATTTTTAAATACATATGTACTTATATAGATACACCCAGACACATAACAAAAATTCCTGCTCGTCACAGAAAAGTTTAACCTGGGTTAAAATCGAACCCATGACCTTCGGTGTAGCAGTCGGTCAAACCATTAGACCAACTGGTCTGTCAAATTTACAGGAAGGTATGTTTTCGGTTGTCCCTTATCATTATTGTATTATGCGTACAATGAACAGCTCATAATGTTGGTAACCCGATCCAAAGTGATGGACAGAATTTTAAAACGGAGGCTTTCAAATGGATCAGAGGGCTTAGTACAAGTTTTACTTTCATCAACATGTAAAATACCAAAATGTTCTATATCTGCTATATACTTTACAAAGACGGCCATTAGGTTGAGAAGAAGTAGCACGAAGATCTGGGACATGACAAAAAACAGCTAAAAAAAAGATTCTTTAAAAATATTTAAAAACACAAGCTTTAAATATATAATACAAAGAAACACACGAAATTTCACAACTGTATTATTAACCGTTGAGGAGTTCCCTTGTCTGGAGCCAATCCAATCAATAACGTCATGCTTATCATTAAAATGCATTATCATCGGAATTTCAGCTCCGCAGTGTAAGAAGTGGGTCTAATTAAGCTTGCAAGATTTGACCCGTAACAAACAAATATAAAAATATACCAACATACACTGGAAGTGAAAATAAAAGATTTTAATAAGATAAAATATGTATCTGGGATCAGTTGGTGTAGTTATTGATTTTGATTGGTGGCGTAGCTACCTTGGGTGGCACCCGGTGGATAAGTTAGTGCTGTCACCCCATTGAAAGTAACAGGCATTAATGTTTTTCTTCAATTACATTTTTTTTATTTTTATAAATTGCTGATTATTGAGTAACTGAGTGGGTGCAACTCCAAAAAGTGACACCAGGTGCGGCCTGTCCCTGCCTCCTCCTCCTTGCAATGCCACTGCTTCTACTATACATCGCCTTCCGTTATCTTTTTCTCTTCCCCACGGGTCTGTCAGTTTCTTCCTGGTAACACTTTAGTAACATCCTAGTCTGGTGTTGTATCCATGAACGCCGGTGATAACTTACCATCAGGTATTTTGTCAGCAGTAATAGCCTAGTGGTTTGAACGTTGGTCTTTCGAACGGACGGAACGGATGGGTTATTATGGGTTCCAATGCTGCGCTGCCTCTAGTGTGTAAAATAAAAAGAAAACGAACTAAACGGAAAGTTGATAGACTTATTTGTCATTCGTGTCAGTGTCAACTGTCACCTGTCAAGAGTTTCTTCCGCCGCCGCAGTTTTGCAGTAACTGTGAGTCATGCAACTGGGTCGAAATATCGGTATTGAAATAACAATAAAGAAATAATTATTACGCATTTACATGTAAAATGTAAACCATACTAATTTATCATACTAAATTAATACATGTCTAAGCCATATTTACTATACAAACAAGATAGTAAAATGACATTGTAGTCTTGAAATAGTTTTGTGTAGTATAAAACGTTATAAGTACTTTGTTTGTGTACATATTAACCAGACTATTCTGTATACGAAATTTACGAGTACATGAATTTTAAATAAGCATGATGTTTGCAAATGACAAACAGACATTACAAAATATAATTAGGTAAAACTCTATTTTAAATAATAGATTTAAAATCTAAATATATATAAAACTCAAAGGACTGACTAACATAGTGATCTATCAACGCACAGTCCAAACCACTGGAGGGATCGGGCTGAAATTTGGCATGCAGGTAGATGTTATGACGCAGGCATCCGCTAAGAAAGGACTTTGATAAATTCTACCCTCAAGGGGATAAAATAGGGGATGAAACTTTGTCAATTTTAAACCGATCGGGCTGAGACTTTGTATGCATACCGTTAGTATGACGCAGGCATCCCCTAAGAAAAGATTTTGATAAATTCAACCCCATAATTAACAATAATACTTTTTAACGCAGGCGAAACCCCAGGCAAAATCTAGTTACATGTATAATATTACAAAGTAAACATGAGGACAACATCGACATCGAAGTTGACTTCGAATTTTTATTTAATTAATTAAATATGCATTATTCGAGATAACACAAAAAAATCTCGTAAGATGTCTCTCAAATGTAAATAAACATAATAACAAACACTAGCTTTCGAATAGAAAAAAAATCAAATTATATAAACGCGAAGATCTGGACTACCTGACACACTAAGGGGTAAACCAATTATATATATAGAGACATATATATGCAGCGGTATGCAGCGAGTATTCAGAGATATGCAGCGGTAGTTTGAATGTTAGCACAAGAGGTAAGGCCTGAATTCGAATTCCGAACACACTTCTAATTTTTAAAGTTATATGTGTATTAGCAGGTAACTATCACTTGTTTCTTTGATCGAAAACACTTCGTGAACAAACTTGCACTCCTGAGAATTCCCTACAAATTTGTCGAAGGTGTGTTGAAGCCTACCAATCCCCACACATGCGGATGGACTATGCCCTATACCGTTCACTTAGCGAGAGGAGATCGGAGTCTAGTAGTGGGACAGTTATGGGATACAATTATGGTGTTTGAAGATATAGAAAGTTGTTAACGAAAAGGTTATTTAATGATATAAGTATTTGTAAAAAGTATCTAAGATAATCTTTAATACCCAAACAGACCTAAAAGAACATTTTACAGACACCAGGTTATATAGTAAGTACTTTAATGGACACATTTGTTGTCTTGTCTTCAATAAATGTGTTTTTCTTTTTTCTTTCAAACACAATATTTTTGATTTCAACAAACTCGATAAGTGTTTAAATAAATGTTGCGTAGAATAAATTAACGAACAAAAATAACTATGAAAACTGTATCAAAATGATTTAGGCAAATATACAAATAGTGAAATAAAAAAAAATTGGACGCTTATATAATTTTAAGCAATTCGGCATTTTATAAAATCCTACTAAAAATTTACTCTTTCCGCGTGACGTTAATGAAATAAAAATAGCTTTGGAATAAAACTCGGTATCCAGGAAATGATTTTAAATAAACACTGGTACTTTTTAATCAATCTGCTACTATCTACAAAATTGGTGCATTGTTTCAAAGAGAAATACAATATCAAAAATTATTGCTAATTATAACAGATAGGCATATTAATTACGAAAGATAATTGTGCATTAATGCTGTTACTAATTCAAGTAAGTATATTGAATGCATGATATCCTGCATCTACTTAAAGGGCATTACCTACTTAAGAGACATTACCGTATAGGTATTCAAATTAAAACCTTTAAATATTCAAGCCAGTTTCAGACAAATGTCGTATAATATTATGTTGGTATAGTTACCTTTTTGACGAGGTTGGCTGCCATGAATCCCCCCATATTCCCCAGTCCCAGGAAAGCGACATTTTTGTCAATTTTTGAACTGTATGTCCTTGTTGTTGTCAGCAGAAACCGGGTTGTAAGCGAGCGCGCCGCCATCTTGGATTCCGGTCTAAAATAACACGTTTGATTGGTGGCGCCCGCGCAACGCGACTGATCTTGCCACGAGGATTTGACATTACCCGTTCGGATATTCCGTGAGTAATAAAATGTATAAACGTAGTAACTGAATAAACAATCTTATAATAATAATGATCATTTTAAACTAGAAATGTTTCATCAGCATAATAATTAAACGCTATATATTTACGTAATTACAAAGTCTTATCACTGCAGAGACTACATTGAAATTACCGGTTATTTATACTATCTACTTATATATTTAAAAAAACGTGGTGACATCACATAGGCCTTCTTATTTACGAGAGACCTTCTCTGTACCCATTAGTGTACCGTATACTGTAGTATATATGTATAACCAACAGCTAGAAACTGCGTATATAATATAAAAGGTATGCCTCATTTTTTTGTTTTTATTTATGTGATACTTAGTAATATTAATATAATACTTATGAACTTTTGCATCGGATTCCATACACACAGACAAACATACTAAATTTGTTTATAACATAGTGGGAGTTTGTACGCAAATAAAGGAATCCAGAAAATTCGTTTATATTCAAATTCACCCTCTAGTTCATAGATACAAACAATATGTATATTTAAAGCGACCGGTACGCTATAAAAAAATAACAAAACTTTTAAATTGGAATTCGAACGAGTTTGTTCATCGTGTTTTTTCTAGTAATTTAATTTTGATTACGACTGACATTTTTTGCAGCGACTGTTAAACTGTTTATAAATGTATGTTCAAAAAACGAACAAAGGCGTATTGGACATAGGGTTACATACTGGACCACTTCTGAGCACCTTTTTCTGGCTTATTTTAAGTTAAGCAATAACGTGGTGGCCGCTAGTAACAAGTGCTTCGGAGGGCACGTAAGGCCGTCGGTGCCGGTTGTTGTCGTTAGATAGCAATAACGATTGCTATGCCATATGCCATGTCGAAGGCCTTTAGGCGGCATAAAAACTTCCGACTCTTGGGTTCGCCTACCTAACACTAACCCCTTCACCAATCTGCATCGGTGCAGCGTGGTGGAGTATGCTCTAGGCCTTCTCAGTATGAGGAGAGACCCGTGCTCAATATTGGACAATCGATTGGTGGTAGCTAAATTGATTTGAATAAAAGTCTATTATTTATTATTATTAAACAAATTAACAAGAACTTAAAAATATACATACAAATAATGGTTTTCTCCAGACAAATAAAAGATATTAAAAAATAATACAGACAAAGAAATATTAAAAAGTAATAATATCAATATCATTTTAAAATTTAGTACAGCTATCCAATCGTTTGATAACGTTTATCACGCGAGTAATAGCGAGTTCTATATTCGAATATTTCGGCGCGTCAAGGCCGCGGTTTGACGTAGTTGTATCTATGAAGAATGAATTATTAGAGGCGTGGTTCTATAAAAATAAAATTAATTCAGTCTACTTGAAAATTGATATTGCGACACTCAGGCGACTAGGCTAAGTTTTAAATAGCAAAACATTCATTAGATGCCCATCTAATACTAGCGATACTATTTCATTCATTCTTTCAAAGTAACTGGCTGTAAATTAATCAGATTTAGCACTATATGTAGATGCAACTCTTTAGATATCATGTTAATTAAAACATTGCTACGGCTGGAATAGATTAGTGCCTTAATTTTGCAGTTTGTCAGCTCTTACAAAACAAAAATTGATAACTCCATATGAAGTAATATGTACATATGTTTTAAGGCACATACGATTTTTCCTTTCTAATTTACGATCAAAGAAACAGAACTCTATTTTGTAAGGCGACTTTATTCTTTATAAGCGGCTAGACTCGTACAGTTTTAGTAATAATTGCTAAAATAAAAGCAAAGTTATTAACCAATTCACAGACAATAAATATACATTTCTTATTATATTTATAACTTGTATTTAATTTGAAATCTTTAAGGCTATTAACACCAAACAAAGACAGCTAATAAAATCATTTAAACAAGGATATTCCACATCAGTAATCTAAAAAGTTATATTTTCATTGAACTCGAAATAGGAAAAAACAAACGCAGTCCACCTGGTGTTAACTAAAAAGTAAAAAGCGAGCTTTTTCAAGCCAAATCCACAATGTTTCATTGAGCTTAAAAAAGCTAACGCGAAAGCCAATATTATCCGCTTTTTGTCCCGTTTCGCAGACATTTTAAAATTGGTCTTAATTGCCGCTCTGTATTTCCGATAGCTATTAAAACACGCGCTACTATTTAGTTTTGTCATTAAAATGGTGTTTATTGTTCGTAATTATGACTCGGGGAAATAAATGCGTCATTTAGAGCCAAGTTATGTCATATCTCTATATTAAAATGAATGCTGTTTTTGGACTTATTCGTAATCATCCTGTAGCTTTTTTAGCGCTCATAAATCGGCAGTTTGGTAGCGGCACACGCCGACAGCGAATCTGTTATGTAACTTGCAAATGTAAAGCGAAAATTTGGCGATAGTTGCTTGGAGATCGCAAATTCGTATTACTTATCAACGACAAATGTGCTACTCAATTAGTATTGGTGCAATTCGTCAGAAAAACCGCAAAGTAACAACCAGAAAGCGTTATGCAAGCGGTCACTACAAAACAATGTTTTTTGACTCAAAACGATGTCTTTACTTTTGTTGCTGATCGTTTGATGTCTGTTTCTAACAAACCGAAGATATACATACATATATGTATGTCGCACCCTACCCTAATATATTGTCTAAAGGTACTGTGTCCTCCACCCAAAGGGTTGTCTGGAAGAAATCCCTAATATAGTGATAAGACCGTTTTGTATTATAATTTAATCTCGCTGTATATGTAACTTTCAGTTATTTCATTGTGTGCACAATAAAGGATATTGTATTGTAAACCGTATCTCTCAAATCTGACAATAGTGGAACGCCAGCTGACCAGGTCACCACCTGGTGGTGGAAACTGTTTTAGAAACATGTTGATATATCTTTTACAAGGATAAATTAGTGCGTCTTACCATCAAAGAGCGCATTGCTGCCTACCATCAGCCAGGATCCCGGGCAAGCACTAACTTATAGAATTGTATAACTATTATATAAAAAAACGGTTAATATTTAAAAAACCTTATTAAATTGAATTTTTATTTAATTTCAGTTGGTTGTAAGTTTAATGGTCGTTTAGAAACACCGTGACCGCTGCTAACAAAATTGTCGGGAGCGCCTCCGTGCCTCGTAAGGTACAGAAAACTGTGCCATCGCTCCCCGCAAGACATAAAAATCCCTTAGATATGGATAATACTTTTATTATAACAAAACAAGCAAAAAATTATCAACAATGTTACCCAATTAAAATATAAAAAAATATACAATTTGAGCACGAAAATTTTATTGATTTTCAGCAGTGTTTAAGCTGTCCGAAGCCTTAGATTAGGACAAAAACTGACACTACGATTAACAAACACCTTCAGTCCTGATAGCAGCAGCATAGTCCAACAGGACCATTCATACCTCCAACAAAAAAGAAAATTTTACTGCACACCCATCAAAGCAAAATTTACAAAGCCAATAAATACCAGAATAAAACAAATAACTCCGCATCCGAAACTAAATCCCGGAAAACCAAAAATAAATTTCCATATAAAACATTCACTCACAAAGTGACGGTGGTATTACCCATTGGTACTAAGTGGAATAACCAACAATACATTTACGTTGGTTTTATCTTAATTATGAGAAGCTGACAATGAATGCGACTCGCCACTGGTACACTCCGCACTGCACCGGCTAATTAGCTCTTCATTTTTTCAACTTATTGACCTAAGGTAATTTGGAAATACTCGAATATTAGCGATAAGAATAAGAATTGTATAATAAAAAAGTAGAGAATAGAAGCGTTCATAGCCCAAAGACTTGTTTCGATTGAAAGCAATCGAAAAAGTTAAGAGGCAGCGGGCGCGGTCGGTAGGAGGCTGGATGACCGCTAGTGGCAAAACAAAAATTATGACCGCTTCCGTGTTTCGGAGGGCACGTAAAGCTCGGTCCCGGTTGTTGTCGTTAAATAGCAATCGTTAAGCCGTGTCGGAGCCTTCAGGTGGCATAAAAACTTCCGACACTTGGATTGGCCAATACCCCTTCCACCAATCCTCAATCCAATGGAGCAGCGTGGTGGAGTATGCTCTAGGCCTCCTCAGTGTGAGGTAGTGCTCAGTAGCTGGCAGGCCATTGATGGGTTGACACCAAATTCAAAATGCTGTAAAAGGCACAGGGAAGCAATGCAAATAGTCTGATAATTCATTAATAATCTCAAAATTAACAGAATACTATCATTTTTTTACATATTATAAGTTAATGCTGGAATCAAATCCCACGAGATGGTAAACGGCGGGAAAGTCTTAGAATAAGTTGACAGCGTCAGTGTTTCCGTTCGATTACAATGTGTCTTCAAATCAAAAGTGAATAGGCTATTGTTATCGCAAGCACAAATTTATAAAAAATAAAAAAAAAAGATTGTACACCTCATTAACTTAAAAGAAGCCTATATTTACTTCTTTCTTGATACCAAAAATTGTACTAGAACGTACTGACGAACAGACGCTGGTAATTTATTCCAATCCTTCACGATACACGATACAAAAGACGAAACGAAACGGTCGCCCATACCGGAGGGATGTATAACGATACCTGGAGTACGTCGTGTAGTTCGACGGTAGAAGTGGATGGGGGGAATTATGTCATGGAATTAAAAGTAACTTCAATACAATATTATTGAAGTAGCAACATTGACTCACTCCACTCCACGACAACGGCTATAAAAACAGATGGCGCGCCAACATCGGGCTCATGTAGGCTTAGAGGCCATTCGGCCAAAGCCATTCTCAGGTGATGTTTAGTGGGTATGCACTTAGGTTATCGTGAGTCCCA